>JACXGJ010003661.1:0-51761 GCA_016801105.1 Esox niger
GTCCCCCAACACTCACATTCCTAAGGAACAAAGGACAGATAGCCTTAATGGTTTTGCCAGTTGAGCAGAAGGTCAGAGAACCTAATGATTGTCTGAAACAATACAGATGCATGTCACAACCAAAGACCAGAGTTACATACCATGTAATAGATAAGCAAACATGTCTCCAAAATACATTAGTTAAGAAATTGCCACAACATATCCTGTCCATAAACATTACAAACAGGATTGGTGACAAAGCACAGCCCTGACGGAGGCCAACCCCCACCTGGAACGAGTCCGCCTTACTACCGAGAACCCGAACACAGCTCTCACTTTGGAAGTACAGGGACTAGATAGCCCTAAGAAGGGAGCTCCTACGCCCGCAGCACCTCCCACAATATCTCCTGGGGGACCCGGTCATACGCCTTCTCCAGATCCACAAAGCACATGTAGACCGGATGGGCATATTCCCAGGCCCTATCCAGGATCCTTGCAAGAGTAAAGAGCTGGTTGTTCCATGACCTGGACAGAATCCGCATTGTTCCTTTTCAATCTGAGGTTCGACTATCTGCCGAACCCTCCTTTCCAACACCTTTGAGTAGACTTTCCCAGGGATGCTGAGTAGTGTGATACCTCTATAATTGGCACACACCATCTGGTTCCCCTTTTTGAACAGGGGAACCACCACCCCAGTCTGCCACTCCTTAGGCACTGCCCCCAACTCCCATGCAATGTTGAAGAGGCGTGTCATCCAAGACATCCTCTTCACATCCAAAGCTTTCAACATTTCTGGATGAATCTCATCAATCCCCAGAGCTTAGCCACTGTGCAGATGTTTAACTACCTCAGTGACTTCTGCCAAGGAGATTGACGATGCTTCCCCATCAGCCTCCAGCTCTGCCTCTACTGAAGAGGGCGTGTTAGTGGGATTTAGGAGTTCCTCAAAGTGTTCCTTCCATCGCCCCAATACCTCCTCAGGTGAGGTCAAAAGTGTTCCATCCTTACTGTACACAGCTTGGATGGTTCCTCGTTTCCCCCTGCTAAGGTGGCAGACGGTTTTCCAGAAACACCTTGGTGCCGACTGAAAGTCCTTCTCCATGGCTTCCCCGAACTCCTCCCACACCTGCCGTTTTGCCTCTTTCACGGCAGAGGTCGCAGCTCTTCAGGTCTGCCAGTACTCTGCAACTGCCTCCGGAGAGCTCCGGGATAACATATCCGGGAAGGCCTCCTTCTTCAGTCGGATGGCTTCCTTGACCACCGGTGTACGAGGGTTACCGGCCCTTGAGGCACCTAGGACTGTTAGACCACAACTCCCCGCCGCAGCTTTGGCAATGGAAGCTTTGAACATTGACCACTCAGTTTCAATGCACCCAACCACCACAGGGATGTCAGAAAAGCTCTTCCGTTTGGGCCTTCCTGGTCTGTCCAGTCTTTCCCCACCCCCTGACCCAACTCAACACCAGATGGTGATCGGTTGACAGCTCCGCCCCTCTCTTTACCCGAGTGTCCAAAACATGCGGCCTCAGATCCGATAACAAGATCACAAAATCGATCATCGACCTTCAGCCTAGGGTGGTCTGGTACCACGTACACTCATGAGCATCCTTATGTTTGAACATGATGTTCTTTATAGATAATCCATGACTAGCACAGAACTCTAACAACAAACAACTATTCAGCATTTACACGTTGACTTTTTGGGGCCTTGTGAGGGACAGCATTTTATTGTTTTGGATGCTCATTCAAAATGGCAGTTCAGAACAATCAGCGGGCCCATGTCCGCCATCATGAGCCGGGGTGCAAGGACATATGGTTTGTGGTGGGACAAGCAGTTCTCGCAAGAGATTATCAAAGAAAGGGCAGAAGTGGATAGAAGCAGTTGTGAGTCAATGGACAGGACCTCTCTCCTACAAACTGGAGACAGAAGGAACGGAAACATGGAGACGGCATGCGGATCAATTGCCGCCCAGCTTTGACAGTAAATTAAAGGACAGCACTGCCTCCACCTCGGATGTGCACACACCTACCATGAAACAAGCAGCGGACCATTCACAAACTAACCCGGAAACAGTAGCACACGAAGTGGGGCCATCACCTGCCTATGGGGTTGTATTAGAGACGTGAACCCGCCAGAGTTGTGGAGTCCCCCCCAAATGAACTTATAAATAGGGGGCTGGGGTGAAATCCAGCCTGGTTGTAGCCTCACGACTAGAACTGTTTATGTTGATCATAAGTACTTGGCAAAAATGTCCAAGGTTGTTTTACCGCTGTTGTTGCTTTATTCACATGGGCATGTGATTATTTTTATTGATTCCTATCTAGTTGACATTTACCTCTAGAAACAGTTGGACATTGGTCACTGACCTTCCTGTAAAGAAGTTCACAAATTAGTATTTCCATGTGTCATATTACTGAGTTATTATACATTTATTGTTATATAAATTTGTTTTTAATAGCTTATTTAGATGTGTCAACCACAACCCACTGCAAATGACTTCACTAACCAAACTACAGAGGCATGACGGCAATGTGCTAAAACACTATTTAGCCTTAAAATTGGCCTATATACATACAAAAATACAGATGGATAAGGTGCTTAGCAGATGCAGTGATCAGCAAGTATCTCAGATTTATTTTGGGAGTGATGAAAGGTTTACATTTATTTTTCAATGGGTCCAGGCATCCTCAACAGAGGTGATGTGGCAGATTCTTTGCCCATTGTACAGTGTTCATGTTATACAGGAAAACACACTCAACACGTCTCTGAAAACCTTTGAAAATAAGAGCATCAGCTAAATAACTAACATATCAGTGTACATGAGATCGTTGTCCAGATGTTGTTTCAATTAAAATGTAATTAGCAAACTTGAAAAATATTCTAAGAAAGTACTAGAAGAATTGAAAAAACAATATATACTGCAAGCACAATTATTAGTCAAATGAGTATTGTAACTGGATCATTATTTCTATGCAAATTTTTCAACTCCAAACCATATAAACTTGAATGCTCAGTGGATTGAATAATTTTTAGGTAAAATGTATTGGTGTAATAAGGGAGGGTGTGGCAACAGTGAATATCACCTAATATCAAGGTGTGCAAAATTATTAGGCAGCTTCATGACCTCAGGTAAAATGGGCAAAAAAAAAGATTTCAGTTACACTGAAAAGTAAAACATTTTTAAATACTTTTTTAGACGGATGCAACACTCTTGAAATAGCTAAACTATTGAGGTGTGACCACCGGATAATCAAAGGTTTTGTTGTGAATAGTCAACTGGGGTACAGTGAATTTAAAAAGTCCATATAATGTCAGAACACTTTCCACCTTTAATGTGACCTATAATGGGAACAAATCAGCTGAAAAACAAACTGAAATATTTTAGAGACAAAAATCTCACAATAAACTGGTTGCATAAGTGTGCACACCCTTAAACTAATACTTTGTCAAAGCACCTTTTGATTTTATTACAGCACTCAGGCTTTTTGAGTAGGACTCTATTAGCATGTCACATCTTGACATGGCACACTTCTTTGCAAAAGCACTCCAAATCAGTCAGATTGCAAGAACATCTCCTGTGCACAGCCCTCTTCAGATCACCCCACAGATGTTCAATTGTATTAGGGTTTCCTCTGGGTAGGGAATGAGGCATTACCCCAAGTAAAGGAGTTCAAGTATCTCAGGGTCTTGCTCACAAGTGAGGGAAAAATGGAACGAGAGATTGGCCGGAGAATCAGAGCAGCGGGAGCAGTATTGCATTCAATTTACTGCACTGTTGTGCCGAAAAGAGAGCTGAGCTGGAAGGCAAAGCTCTCGATATACCGGTACATTTTCATTCCTACCCTCACCTATGGTCATGAAGGCTGAACTAGATCGCGGGTACAAGTGGCTGAAATTAGTTTTCACAGAAGGGTGGCTGGCATCTCACTTAGAGATAGGGTGAGAAGCTCAGTCATCTGTGAGGAACTCAGAGTAGAGCCACTGTTCCTTTGCATTGAAAGGAGCCAGTTGAGGTGGTTCAGGCATCTGGTAAGGATGTCCCCAGGACGTCTCCCTACGGAGGTGTTACAGGCACGTCCAGCTGGGAGGAGACCTCGGGGTAGGCCCAGGATTGGGTGGAGAGATTATTTCGACACTGGCCTAGAAACACCTTGGGATCCCACAGTCAGAGCTGGTAAATGTAGCTCGGCAAAGGGAAGTTTGGGGTCCCCTGCTGGAGCTGCTGCCCCCGCAACCTGATAACAGATAAGCAGATGAAGACGATGAAGATAGTTCAACAATTAAATATATCTTGAGAAATACTATTTGCCTAATAATTGTGCACACATAACTGCCCTCCACCATAGGTATTGGGCCAGTAAAATCAATATTGCTATTTTTGCTGTGCACTCAAGGCATATGAAATTAATATGAAGCAAAAGTACAGAATGACACCTTTTATTTCAAATTAGTGAAATATTTGTGTAAGCAAACATTCCCGATTAGAATAGTAAATAGCAATTGCAACCTTGCTGAGGAATAACCAACCACCTTCCAGATCACAAATCAAGGCAATCGACTTCCATCTGTGATCGGTTGTATTAACATTGATTATTTCTGAATAAAAGCAGTTGCTCATAGAGGACTCCAAATAGTATTGTAATTCAAAACACAGAATTCACTATAGGCGGAAAGGTAATTTCATCTGTGGAAAGGAACTAGTCAGTGGATGTATATAAAAAGATTTCAAAAGCTTTGTCCTTCCATTTGAGTACAGTGTGAACCATTATGAAGAAGTGGACGGTTTATTGCACCACCCAGGCCCTGCATAGATCAGGCCGTCCCTCTAAACTGGATCACCAGGCAAGGTGGAGCTTCAGGCCTGAATGGCAACGACAGGTCAATGTGCGCATGTGACCACAATATCGCAAGCACACCAAATATACAGCCTCTATGGAAGAGTGGCAAAGAAAAAAAACAATCAAAAAAGGCCACATCAAGATTCGTTTGAGTTTTGCCAAAAGCACATTGTATATTCTGAAGCCAAGTGGTAAAAGGTGCTGTGGTTAGATGAGAACAAAACTGAACTTTTTGGCCTGTATGCAAAATGATGTCTTGCAAAAACCCAAACATCTTTCCACACTAAGAATAACAGCCATTTCTATAGCCATAATACTTACATTTTCAATACTTATGCTAGCTATTTTCATGCTAGCATAAGTATTGAGACAATACTTAAGTCTAAACCTGGTATTTAGCTGCAAATCCCTTGCAAGCAATAACAGCAGTGAATCTGCGACCCATTGACATCGACAAACTCTTGGTGTCATCCTTTGAGATTCTTTGCCAAGCCTTTACTGCAGCTTTGTTTAGCTGCTGCTTGTTTTGGAGTTTATTTCTTCTTTGGGGAGTCTATTCTTCAGGAAGTGAAATGCATGTTCAATGAGCTTTCAATCAGGATATTGACTTTACCAGTCCAAACCTTTTTTTCAATAAACTCCTAGGTAGTTGGCAGTGTGTTTTGGTCACTGTTGCATTGAAGTGTCGCTCAAAGAGTCTGGTGGCATTTAGTTCTACATTGGTAGCCAAGATGTTTCTGGATCTGCTGCTGCCATCATTTGTTACATCATCAAAAAAGATGAGTGAGCTTGTTCTAGAGGCAGTCACGCAGGCCCATGCAATGACACTATCTCCACAATGCTTAACAGATGAGTTGGTATGCTCCAAATAATCCACCCGGTTTCACCATACTTTTTCCTTCCATTCACTTTGATGTAGGTTTGCCTTAGTCTCATCTGCCCATAAAACTATGTTCCAAAACAGTACTGGCTTATCTCTGCACTTTTTGGTAAATTCCAATCTGACCTTGGAATTTGTAGTAATCAGAGGTCATCGTCTTTTGGAGTAGCCTTTGTAGTTTTGCTGAAATCTTCTGAGAAGAGTGGGTTGTGACATTTTCACCTCAGGTATTCTTTAGCAGTGGCTGACTCAGGCTGTCTGAGGGGCAGGGGCACAAACAATTAAAAGAGCACCAGCTGCATGTGGTGGGGCACAAGACTGACATTTGTGGTGCATTTATGGTGAAACAGTCCCAAACCCTGGTTAAGAAAAAAATTGTTTTATTATGTGACTTTTGCGTATAACTACTACAACTCTGTAATAAAAACACACAGGGAACTATTAACTATTTAACAATTTATTTCACACACACACATGTGATGTCACTGAGAATGAGTTTTATGTTGAGGAGCATAGTAATTGGTATGGACATAGTCATGTTGGGAAAATCAGAGTATAAAAGTTAAAGATATTACAACAATTTCTGTTTGATTTGAGTTTGAGTCCACTAGGTTAAGAATCCTGCTTAATAACACGCTAGTAGTCTGCACATTCATTAGTTCAATGGGTCCATGGGAATATCTCCCCAAAAAAGCATTGTAATCTCCAGCCATGCTCTCCTGCAATTCTGATTCTTCTACAACTGGTCCCAAGATGCTGTGTTGTGTGAATCTGTCTGCTAACACCGTGCTTGTTGCATTGGTTGTTTAGTGTTTTCAGTCATCTTAGCTAAATTACTGATATCCCCTGATTAATGTTTGTAGTTAAACATCTCTTGCCATCTTGACTACCTTATGTCATTGCCAAGTAGCCTACCTTATGAATTTGGAAATCATTTAATAAAGACACAAGTATTTGGTTCATCAGGATAGTTACTCTTTACAGGCCCCCACCTGGTCTCTATTCTAACAACATTTCATCCTAAATCAGCATCAATGAATTGAAAAGCATAGGTGTGATTCAGTGTAGGATCAAATGCCTGCGCACCAACATTTAAGGGCTGTGACAACTTGCATTTCATTTACGATAAAACACAGTATGTCTTTAACATCATGCGCTCCTATTTAAACAGCAAAGTGTGCAATATGAAGGCATTCTAGAATGTTGATTAGTCGCTATTAACTACAGAAGTTTGAGTGATTTATTGCGATTCATCATTTTCATAATTTCACAGCACTACTTTTTATAGAGAGCTTTTAATTAATACTGTTATGTAATTGCATTCAATCTGCTGAATATGATGTTGTTTAAGTCTAAAGTCTGTGTTTGCCATGAGTATTTATTAGTTGGAGGAGTGTCAAGTGGAGTTCTCCCCATTCATATTTTATGTGGTAAATAACATTTAGCCACTTGGTTATGAACAGTGTCTTCCAGTTTGACAGATGCTTTACTATTGTATATAGTGCTATTCATAGAGGAAGTGGACCACAAACCACTGTCAGATGTTTTCAGTGGCATGTGAAACAAAGCTTTAACAAACTGAAGGAGTAAAGGAAAGGTGTGATTTAACAGTTTATTTTCAAATTCACATTTATAGCAACAAGAATCATCATAAACCAGTTATAGATAGAATGCACAGGAACAATATCAACAATCACATTTTCCACATAACTGTACAGCGGCAAAAAGAAATGAGTGATGTTGAAATGTCTTACAGCAAACCCTTTCCATAGACCACAAAACAGAGGTTAGCGGAGAGGACCACCTGAAATATATCAGTGTCTTGTTCAACTTAACAGTGCTCTCCAACATATCAGTTCCAGTAATCCACATGAAACACCATGCACATACCCATCTTACAAAACTTATATGAATGTCATCCATTAGTGATAAAAAGCAACCAACAGTTTAGCATGCAGGTTATTGTGTTGCAAGCACACATCTTCTCTAATACCCTGGCCGGTTGTCAGTCCTCACTTTCTTATACAAGTCCAACTTACACTGGCAAACCTAGTGTTATGAATGCACATGAATCTCCACATAATGGAAAGGGTTGCCTTTTGGGTTGTATTCCTTCGCACTAATACCTACATGTATCGTAATATAGACAAGGCAGATATTAAAGGATATACAATGAAAGCACTGTGTAGAAGGAGAGGCAGACCGTTTACTCTTACATGAAACGCATGCAAGGAGTTTCAGGATTGTATGTATTCACGGAGTTAAGACTGCAGTCAGTGACGTGATAAATATATAGGTGATTGGTGAACCACCGAGGGGACAGTAAGATAAACTGCTTCTTATGCATTTGAACATAATGAGACATACGTTTCTATCATATGAGTAGCATACGCTTCCATCGTACATGTTTCAGGGGAAGGATCGCAGCTTCATAGTATGTGAGACAAGATGAGGGATGTGTGACGAGCATGCTCGTGCACAAGCAATTTGTAGGTCAATCTAAATATATCCAAAAGGTACTGTGACAGATGATTAAACATTTTAGGGTTAAAACATTTCAACATGAAGTAAGAGTGTGCAATATAACATCATTACCCAGTCTGTGAGCAGTTGCCCTACTTAGAATAATGATGTCATATTCCTGGGTCTAGATGAGCTATGACTGACATTAATTACACTGTACGCTTGCAGTGTTACTGTTGATAGACATCAGTGCTTTGACTTTCCTTTGACTCACTGTTTAATCAATAGTTTGTACTGACTTCCGGTTTTTGAAGGCCCAACTGGCTATGTCAGCCAGCCATGTCAATGAAACAAAGGTTTTCAGATAACAACGCTCCACACAAAAACTACATAGTTAGTGATTCAATCCAAATTAGTGGCACCGAACCCACAATTGATTGGACAATTTGCCTTGAGTAGCTAAGGCTGTTACATTTAGTAAATCAGTCTTTCCCCAATTTGTCTTCTTTTAAAAATATTAACAACTATTTTGTTTGTGTAATTTCTCACTAGTAGCCTACATATATTACATATAAACTGCCACACTGCATAAGACAAAAGCTGAATCGCATATATAATAGAGCTATAATGGAATCAAATTGTAAAATCTAAAAATAAATTAACACAAACAATAGCAGGCACGATACAAATGTTTCCATATCAAATACAAGTCATATCCACAGATTACAATTAGAAAAGTGTGTGCTTAACCAAAACCAAGGTTTCTACGCTAATCTGTATTTCTCTTCATTAATCCATACAGGAAGTGTTACCCTCTGAAACATAGTACCTTGGCATGTAGGCTAGTTTATAAACAAGAGGCACCCAAAACAAAGACAGCAGGCTGGTGAAGTCTAAAAGCATTTTACTGTCTGAATGATAGCTTTTGCTACATTAACTGACTTATACTCACCACTTCTTTGCCATGTATCAATATTAATGCATTAGTGTAGGCGCTACCCTCATATTGCCCTGTCATTGGAAGATGTTTTCTTACGTTCTGGCCTAAGTCCTACTGGGCCTACGTCCTACTGGGCCTACGTCCTACGTCTCACAAACCTCTCATTCATGCATCAAAAAACATTTGGTAGCCATTACAAATCTTTTTACACATCAAAAATGTAATTCTTAATTTAGCGGCTTCGAATCGCAGTCATTGTGACAGTAAAATCACTTATTGAGTTAAAGTAAATAAAACATGGGTGTTAAAAGTAGAAATATGTTCAAATAATGTCCAGAAACACTTGCAGGAATCTTTTTTTTGTCTTTTTTTACAGAGACTTTTTCAAAAGGTACAAATAACTGCAACCCAAACAGATCATCAGAGAAATTAAACATCTTCATCTATGTGAATCTCTTTTTTAAAACCTCCGTTCTAATGATAATGCATCAAGAAGAAACGTCGGTGATAGAGGAGAAACTGTTATGGGTTTATCTAAAAAATGTCCTGTGAAAAGTAGGAAGAAGACGACGGGCTTCATGAATCCCCTAACTTGGGTGGTCAAATTATAGGGTCATCGGGAGACTTCCGGACAACCGTCATTAGTCGTCGGCCAATCACAAGCCTTGGCTCGCGAGCGATGCGGACACTTGATCAGCAAGCGTGGAGAGCTGCGGTGGGTCGGCCATGTTGATGGAGCCAGAGGAGGACACGGTACTCAGCTGGTGGGACAGGGGGTCGTCTTCCAGGGAGATGATCTCGGCGCCATGGTCAGTGCGTGCCTTGGCTGTCTCGCGAAATGTCAGCTTGTGGCTCTCAATCTGTCCAATATGGAGAATTACATAGATTAGAACAGTACCCAGTGACGTAATGGCTGGACTTAAGTTCATGGTACAGTAAATCAAATGTTAGCTATACACTATAAGAAATAATAATATCAGAAATTACATTATTACCTCACAGTAAAATAAATACCAATGGCAACACTTTGCATTCTGGGTGGATATCCTGATTCTAATCTATCCTGATTATGATCTCTCAAAGTACTTACTGGCCAAATTACATTCACTGCCCAAAATACGTATATAATCAATTACCAGAAAGGTTAAGACCATCCATTGTAAATGTTTTCAGGATATTTCAGGATACACAGCTCTGGATAAAATCAAGACACTTTTCTTTCCATCCCAAAAAGTTGAAAAAGAAGGTTTTGAGTGAGGAACGGAAGGGTTACATTTAATAGATGCTTCTGTTTCTCACTCAAAACTTTCCTTTTCAACTTTTTTGGAAAGAAAAGATAAAGGTGCAATGGTCTTAATTTTTTCCAAAGCTGTATTTCAGGATGTTTTCTGACTGTTTCAATACTATAACGGCACCCTCTGGTGTTAAAGAGGTGAAAGAGATTAACTGAAACATTACACACCAACTACTTCTTCAGGTGTCTGGATTTAGAAAGGATTCCCAATCAGACTCAGATATGCTGCTGTGTACACACAACATTCCACGCACTTGCCGTGTGGCTTCCCAACCTTTTCGGCTTTGGTGGATGTGTTGTACTTACAGGAGTCCTCAATCTTTATGAGTGGGTTCATCAGCATAGGTGTGATGGGTTCTGAGGGACAGGGCTGGGGTGACTGTGGGGGGGTGTCGGCAGGGGAAGGCCCGTACACACCCCCGTTTGAGGGGCTCTCTTTGGGGCTGCCTCCTGTTTCCTTCCCTTTCTCTTTCTAAAGAGGACACCCAGCAATGGGGGTGAAGATGAAAACCGACAAAGTGTGAAAAGAAACATGACATGGAAAAACAAGTCAAAACAGAAAAAGAAGTGTGTGACAAATGTAATGAATAAACAATAACAGTGCTCATAAATAAACCGGATGACATGGCAAAATATTGAGTAATTATTCAAGTAGAGTCAACAAAAAAGGTTTACAGAAGGCAAGGAAATAAAAGATGGCATGTGAAAAGAACAGAAAGCTCTTTATAGCTGTAGAGCTACTTATGGGGTAGAGGTGTGAACCCAGTAAGCTAAAGCAAAGCAATACTCAATCCCAAATACAGTAGACCCCTGGGCCCAGTGTATTTGTAAAGGCCCAAGTGGATCCTTTGTCTGATGCAATAACAAGCTCAACTTTGTCATCTTATAAACTACTATTGTTTGTTCAAGTCCAACTCTCAGATCTCTGCAAGTGCATAGGGCAAATGGTTTTACAGGTTGAGTTGGGATTGAGTGTAGAAAACCAGCCTTAAAGATGGGAAAAAGCAGGGAGACAAAACACAGGGAGGACTAGCAGATGAGGAAAGCAGAAATGGAGCATGTGATTAGGTAGCTTCAGTCACCCAGTTAAAATGAAGGCATCTATAACATAACATATTTCCAAAACCCAACACATTTGTTAGGTGAATTCCCGGTGATGTTACACTCTTTTCTGAAAATTAAATACAATAGAATAAATATAATGTGGCGTTGTTGCATTTGCTTTAATCAAGATTGATTTTCACTGAATGGGTTGCCAAGTAAGGTGTACTAATCAGTGTTTATAGAATAAAAGCTCAGAGCAAGCAATAGAAAAGCCCTGCAGGATAGAATAGGCTTTTCATTTATATTACAATGTAACTACAATGCCTTCAGAAAGTATTCAGACCCGTTCACATTTTACACTTGTTTTTTGCTATCAATATACAACAATATTCCATAATGATAGTGAGTTTTTAGACATTATTGTCAATTCATTAAAAATGAAACACTTTAGTCAGTATTTTATACCGACACTTTATTCCGTACTTTGTGGAAGCACCTTTCAGTGACCACTGCTTGGAGTCTTCATTGATATGTCTCTACCAGCTTTGTACACCTGAATTTGCGCAATTTTTCCATTCTTCCTTTTAGATCCTCTCAAGATCTGTCAGATTGGATAGGGAGTGTAACTGAACTGCAATCAGGTCACCCTACACATGTTCATGTCAGGTCACACAAGGACATTCGCAGACAGTATTGTCTTAGCTATGTGTTTTGGGTCATTGTCATGATGAAAGGAACATATTGTGTGTTCTGTATCAGGTTTTATTCAATGACCTCTGTATTTTGCGTCGTTCCTCCTACCCTCAATCCTGATCCATGTCTCAGTCCCTGCCTCCGAGAAGAATCAACATACCATGACGCTCCCACCACCATGCTTTAGAGTATGGCTGGTGTTAGCATGGTGATGAGCAGTATCTTGTTTTTCCAGGGGTAGGTTTTAGACATTCAGGCCTAATGGTTTCACTTTGGTCTCATCAGAGCAGAGAATATTTTTCCTCATGAATCCTTCAGGAGGCATTTAAGATGCCTATTTACTCAGAAGTGGCTTCAGTCTAGCCAATCTACCACAAATACCTGACTAATGGAGTGCTCCAGAGATGGTTGTTTTTCTGGTAGATTCTCCCATTGCTGCAGACAAACTCGGATGCACAGTTAGAGTGGCCATTGGGTCATTGGTCACCCTGACCAAGGCCCTTTTTACCCGGTTATATAGTGGATTTAGGAAATGTCTTGGTTATTTTTAATTTATTTCATTTCATATTGATGGAGCCCATTGTGCTCCTGGATTGCTTCACCAATTTTTAATAACCTTCTTCCAATCTATGCTTAAACACAGTTCTCTGAGGTCTACAGAGTTAGTTTGACTTCATGGCTTCGTTTTTTCTATAACATGAACTGTGAAGTGTGGGACATGTGTGGCATTCTAAATCAGGCCAAAATCTGTTGAATACGCCACAGGCGGACTCCAATCAAGTTCTAGAGACACTTCAAGGATGATCAAACAACAAAGAATATAACTGAATTCAATTGGGAGTGTCATGGCAAACGGACTGAACAGTTTCATAAATGAGATATTTAGGTTTTTCAGTGCAAATAAATTGGCACAATTTTCAAAAAATTGTTTTCACTTTGTTATTATTGGGTATTGTGTGTAGATTGATGGCCAAATAATGTAATACATTATAAAGTCAATAGCACAACAAAATATGGAGAAGATTTGCCGTCTGAATATGTTCTTACTGGACTGTAAATTGCCCATAAGTGCCACCTTATAGAAATCTTCAACAAAAATGTTATTTTGTCTTACCCTCCTCTGTCCACCTCCTGCAACGTGCCCAATGTTGTCCATAGAACCGATCTTCGATTGGACCTTGAAATCCAATTTCTCTGATTTGATTTCAACATTTCCACCACCTTATGACAGACATGAAAACATTGTACAATAATTTAATCGTCTTTACAGCCTAGTACTAAAATGTACATGTTAGTAAGCCAATTGTTGCTTCCGTGCATCCTCCAGTTAGCTTGTGCTCCGCCTGCTTGTTCATGGCTTATTTGATAGACTGTTCAATCTGGAAACATAACTACCTGTACAATGTTGTTTTTGTGGATTAATTGCTAGCTGAAGTTCTGTGTGTGTCATAACAACATGTAAATTAGCAATTTTGGATTTTCTTGGTGGAAAATATTTGTGTGCATGCGATATTATTAATCGCCATTTCTGTCACTTAGTTTACCTAGCCCACAGAGAATGCTAACGCTACTTCTTGGCACAGGCGATGTTTGCCACATTTCAGTTTTTTATAATGTGTCTTGTGGTTGTATAATTGCACAAGACAATGGCAGTTAAATGATTCAGTAAATATGTAACACATAAATGGAATAATCCTCCAGGTATCTAGAGATTTCTGAAACTCAATTCGGGTAGAATACATTGTTAGATGCACTCTTTTGCCATTAGCATGACTGTGCATACAATGTATCAAAGATCAATCTTTCTCATGAAAGCGTTTTAGACATGGATAAACATAATAAAAAATAAAAAAAACATTGAAGTAAAATTACAGTAGATAAGTTCTTGTACTTTTATTTCTGTAAAACTAAAAGTTAAAAGCTTACCAGGCTTGTGGTGAATGTTGGCTGTAGAACCACACTTTGATTTGACATTGCTTAGGTCAATCTTTTTATGGACTATTTGAACCTGTGCAGAGGGATAGAAGAATATGCTTTTAATAAATATCAGTTGTATTAATGACTTGCAATGTATGCCCCCACACAGGACATTGCCCTCTGCAATTTTTAAAAGGGACAGTCCAACCTAGATTAATATTTGGGTGTAATAACACTTACCTTGAGTTGTTTTTGAATTTGTCTCTGTCCCAGCCTGGAATTAGCATTTGTTGTCTAAATTCATGAATTGAAACTGTTCCTGAGCTACAAAAGCTGAGTTGCAAGTGGAAACAAACCAAAAAAAACATTAAACTAAATTCAGTAATTTCATACTGATGAAAGAGTTGGTGCTATTGGGTGACCTCAAACTGGCACTATGTAAACTGTTCTGTTAGCATACTATTCTGTTTGCATAATGCCAGACATCCTGACACATCCTCTTTCAATTCATGAATTCAGACAATGCTAATAATGCTAATTCCAGGTTGGGTTGATAAATGGCTTGTTGTGAAAAATGGCTCCATAGGCATTCAAGAACAACTCGAGGTAAGTGGATTTTCATCCAAATCTGAAACCTAGGTCAAACTATCCCTTCTGAGTGATCGGATTTTTTGGGAAACTAAAAAGCTGTTTACATGATACACACAGTCAAGATCAACATTCTGATTGAATTGTATCATCTAAAAGTCAGTGAATGTTGTTGATGTACAGCAGAGCTATTCCTGGAAAGCTACCGTCCTAGAGGTATTTTCTGCAACACCAGTGATGACTAACCTGATTTAACATTTCATCCAGCTAATTATAAGAATAAGGTGTGCTAGATTAGGGTTAGAGAGAAAACATCCAACAGAGTAGCTCTCCAAGAACAGGATCGAACAGGCCTTTTCTATAGTTTATTCAGTCTTCTCATTCTGTAGTATTCAAAAAAGTATAATCTTTAATTAATTTTCTAAATTAAATGTAAACAATTTATCTCAAATTACAACAATACATTTACATTTAAATTGGTTATGTTAGTTGCTGTTAGATAAGACAGCTACAGAGACACTTGAAAGTATTCACCTCATTTGGATTTTCCCACATTTTACTGTGTTACAACAGTCTTATCAGCATCAGCACATAAAAGTCCATAATATCAAACTATTTTTTTCCTAAATTAATAAATGTTCCCATAGGATTTCTCTGTACTACTGCTGCATCCATTGAGCCCTCTATATTAAAATGATATCCAAGGTCTGACGCAGAGAAGTTTCCCAGAGCGTGTTGTCACCACCATGCTTCACAGTAAAGATGGTGTTCTGAGGCTGATGTGTGGTAATAAGCTTGTGCCAAACATTATGCTTAGTGGTGAGACCAAAGAGCTATATATTGTTTCAACCATATAATCTTCTTCCACTAGGTCTCCCACATGCCTCAAGGAAAACCCTAGCCATGATTTGATGTGTTATCTTCAACAATGGCCTTTTTGCCATAAAGGTCACTTTTGTGAAGCACCCAGCCATTGTTGCAGTATGTAGCATCTCCCAGCTCAGTCATTAAAGACTGTAAGTCCTTAAGAGTTGCCATATGCCTCCTGGAGGAATCCACTGACTAGTACTCTTTCCCAAATACTCTGTTTTTGGAGATGTCATGTTCTAGATAGATTCACAATTGTGCCACATTTTTCAATTTCTTAATAATGGAAATTCATTTGCTCAGGGTCATATTCGTTGATTAGCATTTTTGAAGAATTATTTTCCAGATTTGCTTTGAATTTTCCTTCGTCCTCATGATGTACCTTATGTAAACAATTGCACTAAACATTTAAAAATTATGTGACTTCTATTGCCATTTGGTTACACCACTTGGTTTCAGCTGTCATAGCAAAGGGGGTGATTACTTATTGTTGCAATTATTTTCTTTTTTATATTTGAAATAAATGCAAGTGTTCTTTTTCACATCAGGATGATCAGTCACAAAAACCTCAGATAAAATCTATTTTGATTTCATGTTGTAACGCAATAACATGAAGAAAAATCCATGGGTTTAATACTTTTGAGAACTGCTGTAAATGTCACAATCCACACCCTGGATCAAAGGAACTGATGACCTCATTGCATGCTGTCAAGCTCCCGGAGTGAAGGGCCCGGCTGGTGTCTCGCAACAAAGCCCTCTTTCACTCTCTTGAGTGAGGTCACTTTTTCTGCTGTTCACTACAATAAGCTGGCAACTTCAAGCAGAAGCATAGGACAGACACACTTCTGTTAACGGCCATTAAAGATGGCTCCAGTCCAATTAGACATTTGCAGGAATTGTATTCAAGATAGAAACCTTTGCTGATCAGTTTTGTATTTGCGTACCCAGCTAAATAGTCCATGCATGATATTTTACATTCAGGTTCATGTACATTCACTTCATCGCCAAACACAGAAAAACAGACAGTTACACAAATTCTCTAGAGGGGGAGGTAGGGAGAAACATCATTAAGCCTACATTTGGTTGTCATGATTTTATGTAAGGATTTCTCAGTTGTTGCAGCTAATGTCATAAGATTTAACAGGGCTCTGACACATGCAGCAATTGGCTAGTTGGCTAGAAAGTATTGAATTCATGTGAATTCAGCACTGCATGCAACAGAAAAGTGTTGGATCAGTTTGCTAACATTGTTATTATACCCGTGTGTACAGCATATGACATGCTGATGACAGCTAATAGAGGCTTTATGACTTTTTGTTAACCCAACATTAATATTTGAAGGCCATAGGAGTAGGAAAGTTGTAGTGTCACAGACTGGGACAGATTAAATACAGTCAAGACAGGGATTTCCGTGCAGAGGTGTGTGATTAGTTCCTTAGTGCAGAGGCAAATTCTCCCATTGGAAAAAGGAAGGCCATTGGCAAATGCTGGAAAATGCTGGAATCTCTGCAAGGAGCCTTGGGATTATCCCTCTGCCATCTCTAGGTGTATTTACTCACATTGCCACCTCCAGGTGTATGTTTGATATTATCTTTGGAGCCACAGCGAGACTGGACATTGCTTACGTCCACCTTCTTTTCAAGTATTTGTACCTGGAAAAGTGCAGATGTAGGGGAAGATACTGTTATCCCTGTGTAATCAGACAGCAGCGATGCTGCTTATGAGGACCACGGTAAGAGGAGAAACCAGAACTCTGGTAAGAATGTGAACACTGTTTATAGAAGACTTAAACTGGTCATTAGCCTGGTTGTAAGTAACGACAAGAAACCAGTAGAAAAGCGAGATAACTTTTCCATGTCTTTTACCAACAGTTGCGATGATCATAACTGTAGAGATACTCAAGACTCCAGTATTGAGTTCATCCCTTAGTTACTCACATTCCCACCTCCGGGTACATGTTTGATATTGTCTTTGGAGCCGCACTTAGACTGGACTTGATTAAAGTTGAGCTTCTGATCAATAATTTTTACCTGGAAAAGCACAGAAGTGTATGGAAGAGGCTGTTATTTCTTTTATTTCAACGCAGCAAGGCTGCAGATGAGGAAGATGAAGACCGATTGAGGTAGGGAAGTGTGTTCATGTAAATGATTTATCCAGTGAAAAAACTGTTACAAAACAACGAGATAGCTTTTCCATGTGCTCTTGATTTCATCATTAAAACAAATACCTATTCATTGTAAATGTGGTTTAAATCCTGATAAAGGCAAAACATAACCAGAACTTTTTAACAACCACTCATTACATAATTAAGACTGTTACATAATCAAAATATACAACTGGGCGATAGTACCTGTCAACATATTTATATAAGTGTAAAAATGGTTTACATCATTTGAATTTCCCATGACGCTATTTAATAGTGAGCTGTAAATATAGATGTCTAAGTAGCAGTTATTTGTACTTTTGTTATCGGAAGACTTTTGCTCGCTTGTGTGTTCCATTATTTATCATTGAGTATATTATTCCCACATGGACAGAAGAGCTGTGATGGAGCAGGAAAGATTATGTTTTTCAAAACAGGTTACCCACCCTGCCTCCTCCAGGAGTGTGATTAAGGTTGGCTTTGGATCCACAACGAGCCTGGACATTGCTTACATCCAACTTCTTCTCAAGGATTTGGACCTGAAAAAAAGAAGTACAGGAAAAGGAGAATTAGCCTTGAGTTGTCAAAAGCAGCAAGGCTGCAGATGAGGACCAAGCCAAAAGAAAATTACAAAACATAATTAATGTAGGAATGAGAAGAAAGGAGATTATTTTTACCTTCTTAACCCATTAATGATGCAGTCTGGGACTTTGGGAATAATACAAATATTTTTTGATCTGGATATGTAATACTGTATGTTGTTAATATGTGAGTGATACTTATATAAGTGGAATCACTATTATATACACTGATGATCCAAAACGTTATGACCACCTGACTAATATGCTGCTGGTCTTCTGCCTGCTGCTAAAACAGTGTCAACCTGCCGAGGCATGGACTCGACAAGACCCCTGATGGTGTCCTGTGGTATCTGGGACCAAGACATTAGCATGAGATCCTTCAAGTCCTGTAAGTTGTGAGGTGCACCCACTGTGGATCAGACATGTTGGTCCAGCACATCCCACACATGCTCAATGGGATTGAGATATGGAGAATTATGAGACCAGGGCAACACCTTAAACCCTTCACCATGTTCCAAACCATTCCTGAACAATGTGTGCAGTGTGGCACGGCACATTATCCTGCTGAAAGAGGCCACTGCCATCAGGGGATAACATTGCCTTGAAGGGTTATACCTGGTCTGCAATGATGTTTAGGTAGATAGCATGTGTCCTATTGGCATCCACATACATGCCCAGACCCATGGTTTCCCCGGAGAACATTGCCCAGAGCATCACACTTCCTCCATTGGGTATTTGTCTTTCCATAGTGCATCCTGGTGCTATCACTTCTCTAGGGAAGTGGTGCACACCAATGCGAGGGTCCACGTGATATAAAAGAAAAATGGACTTATCTGACCAGGTGACCTTCACTGCTCCAAGGTTTAGTTCCGACACATGTGTGCCCATTGTAGGTGCTTTCAATGGAGCTCACAGGGGTCGTCATGGACACTCTGACCGGTCTGCGGTCGGCTACACTGCAGTGTGCGATGCGTTGTGTGTTCTGACACGTTCCTCTCGGAACCATTATAAAAACGATTTGTGCCACAGTAGACCTGTCGGTTTGAATCAGATGGGGTCGCTTTCATTACCATTGCACATCGATGAGCCCAACACCCTGTCGCCTGTTTGTCCCCCCCTCAGACCACTGCTGACCGGGAGCACCGCACAAGACATGCCGTTTCAGACACGCTCTGACCCAGTCGTCTGTCCATAACAATTTGGCACTTGTCAAAGTTGCTCAGGATTTTGCTCCTGTCCATTTCTCCTGCATCCAACACGTTGACTACGAGAACTGATTGTTCACTTACCATCTAATCTACCCAGACCTTGTGCCAGTAGACTAATTATGTTAATCGCTTCACCTGTGAGTGGTTGTAATGTTTTGGCTCATTGGTGTACAATTTTGTACCTTCCATTTTGAAAGCTAGGGGTTTAAATGACATGGGGCACATATCTGCACAAACATTATGCAATTTTTGGGGGATTTGGCAGTTCTGAAGCCAATTTTACTTACTCAAACATGTTCTGAAGTCAGATCTGCGCTAAAGTCAGAAATGTATAGGATTGATTGAGTCAATGGAGAAGGCTTGAGTTCCAACTCTGAAATCATTCAATTGTATTTAATTCTAAAATGGTTAGGGTAAGGATAGGGACAAAGGTTAAGTAAAGTTTAGGGTTAAGGTTTAGAGTAGGGACATGCACAATCCTGACGGATTCAGCCTGATTCAAATGTGAGTTCCACCCTCCCCATTGACTAAAGCAATCCCATTCATTTCTGATTTCAGGGCAGATCTGCCTTCGAGTCATGTTTGAAACCACAAAACCCCAACATGCATTTTTTGGAGACCCGTTGTGACTTGACAGCACAACGTTTACTAACTAATGGTCAGAAGTCTCAGAATGCATCTTTAAAGGAGTACCACAAATAGTTTGTTCATTTAATGACACTTAGGCTTGTTCAATGACAATGGATCCAGTATAGTTGGACAATAAAAAATTTGACAAGGGTTGCTTCAATCATTATAACTGTAGAGATACTCAAGACTCCAGTGTTGAGTTCATCCCTTAGTTACTCACATTCCCACCTCCGGGTACATGTTTGATATTGTCTTTGGAGCCGCACTTAGACTGCACATTGCTTAAGTCGATCTTCTTTTCAATTATTTGTACCTGGAAAAGTGCAGAAGTGGGGTAAGAGACTGTTATCCTTTAAGGGGTTTGATCAGAAGACTTCTACACTGATTCACATGACCTGTCAGAGACCTATTTACTAAACAAAATGGAATCTTTAGAAAATGGCTTCCACACCACAGATCACCAGTAGCGTGGAGATCGTCCATCCCTGTGTAAAACACTAAAACAGACGAGGAGACGAAGAATGACAGAGAGGAATGGAATATTGAATTTGTGTGGTTAAATGTCATGCAGTAAGAGCAACTGTAGCTTGAACATACCCTTCCTCCTCCTGGTTGATGCTTGATGTTGTCAGTAGAGCCGATCTTGGACTTGACATTCTTCAAGTCGGGCAGGGGGACGGCAGTTGTGAGGGGTGCAGGGGCACGGGTTTTGAGAGAGCCAGGGGACTTTGGTGGGGTGCGCACCACAGCAACCTTCTTCACCTGGTTGGTAGCGGCCACAGCCAAAGGCTTCTTGCTGGAGGGAGATTTGGGAGTACCAGGGCTGCTGTGTCCACTGGTGTTGTCTAAAGATATGGTTGGAATGGTAAAGTGAAAAATTATATCTAGAAAGGAAAGACTATATTTGAGGAAAGTCTATATTATATTTAATATATATATATATATATATATATATATATATTGTTTACCTTTGTTCTTGCCATTTGCTGTATAAAAACAAGCAGAACAAATTAGGCATAATCAGAGGTTGGTCAATACTTTTTGTGGTGAACATTCCAGACTAACTAGCTATATACCTGGAGCTTGGGTTTTGGCGGGAATCTTTGTTCCGGGAGCTTGAGGTCTGGCACCCGGAGTCTTTACACCAGATAAAAGAAACAAAAGTTTTAAAGTGATTTTAAGGACAAATTACCAAGAAACATACTCCCAGTTGACTGATTTACCAGTCTAAAGTCGAGTATTTTGATGCTTTGCTAACTAGATATTTAGCTAGCTTACATTGCAAATTAACCGTGCAGTTGATGTTTGTTATAGCTACATATCCAGGGAATGTTTTCTCCAAGTGTGAGTTAGATGAGTTGTCCATGTGAGGAATATAATTCACAACTAATCTAAGTCTGAATGCAATTCAAAAGCATGCTACTCCACTGGCCATTTGCCTTGACTGCGTGATAAACACAAGTCACTCTTAAATGACATTGCATTATGCAAGCATTTTGGAAAAAGGACATGTTATGAGATCGTATTTAAATATATGCGGACGCTTTCTAATATATTATTTAAACACATATGGTCTTAAAGACTATAAATAATGATTACTATTGTGATACCATAATACTTACACCAATTGGACATTTTTAGGAAAGTCATAAAAAATCATTTATTTATACTGTATTCCTTCCCATTTTAAAACTTAACTAACACCTAGGGACTTCAATTTAAAGACCCGCCAAATGATCAACTACTTTTTAATTATGAAATACTAAAATGGATGTCGTTAGTTAATATATTTATTTAACATAGACCCCTCCTATAATAACAATGTCGCTTGAACGAATCATCAAAGTCCATGGCTGGAGGGTTGGTTACTCACAGGTCAAGATGAGTAACCAACACAGTGTTTCTGCAAAACAATTTGAGCACCACAGATTCACTCTGGACACCCTCAATGAATAAAGTCTGTTCTCGCCCTGCATCTTAACTGACCACAGATATTCAACAGAGAAACTGTCACTCAAAACTAAACCACTGTGATCTCTAATCCGCCGTAAAACAGCGAGTGATGGGTTGGAGGATCTTACTTCCAGCCCTATTAGTGGTAAGCAACTTGTAGAGAAAAGACTAACTATTTCAATGAGTTCAGCAAACCACAGTTTCTCTGGGTTGCAGATCTGCTTCCTCCAGAATCTCTGAGTGTCAGTCTCAAAATGTATCTCCCTCATTTTGTTGGGAGTCAAGTGCAGGGTGTACCACTGTGCCATGGATGATGGACCCAAAAATAGGGATCATCAGTAAGTGGACATCATACATTCACAGTCTAGAGAGCCCAAGTGATGCCCTACTGATCGTGATGTGAGTCCAGAGCACCTTTCTGTAACTAAGGGAGATTCTTCACTTTCGATTTCAGAGGACCTCATTGAGCTCTAAACTTAGAGATAATTTCTAGAAAAAATTATCAACCGCCAGACTGCCTACCAGAAAGAAGCCAATGCCGGCAGTATGAAGCTCAGCTTTTCTCAACTCTTCTCTCAATTGTACTGTCTTTGGGCCCTTCAATCCAGGCAGGGCCCACTCTCCCAAAAGCATTTTAAGGCAAAGTAAATTGATAAAGGCAAGAGGGTGTCTACTGAGTCACAGCAATTCTAGACCGAATTCACACCATTAGTTCAAGGAATTTTATATTGTAATAGGCTGCAGTGAATTGCAAGACTTGCAAGAAAGGGCAGTTGATCAGTTTAACGCAACCAAAATTACAACTGGGCTAAGTTCCAGTGATGCATCTTCCTTAGAAAACCAAGGCCAATAGAGATAATAAGGCCTACTCTGAAAGGAAACGGATAGAGCTACCAGTGATTCCGATAGAATGAAAAGTGAAACAAAAACCCTAAGACAGATGAACCTCCCTTTTCCCATCTACTCTTTAGTGCGAGCTACTGTTCCAAGGAGAGAGGTGATGACGAGAGTTACTGGCCACATTGAGTACGCCAAGCTCCCCCCCCCACACACAAACACATGCGCAAAAGCGCATCACATATACACTTTCAAAAACTATTAGTAAATAGCAATAAAACACATTTTATTGTACATATAAAAAGCTATCATACAGGTTTAAATTGGGGCTTAGTGAGGTTTGATTTCAGACAACCAGCAAGCAAACAAGGCGGTTCTTTACAAGGCGGTTCGGTCAGCCGTGTGCAGGGGTGCATGGGTTGTATTACTTACAGCTCTGGGCAGGCTTATGCCTTACTTACACAGAGCTGACTGGCCACTACAATGTTGGTTCTAGTGGGTATTGAGCTGGACCCATTTCTGGTTCGGTTGACTGGGGAGGGTCTTTTAAGGGCAGTGGTGGGTCTAGCTTTGGTGGCAGTTTTGGGTGTCTTTGTGGGATAGGAAGATATTAGTATAAAACAATACTTTGAATTCCTTGAAAGTAAATGAAAGAGAATGTCATGAAACAGGCACACGGTTATAGAAATAGACAGCATGGGCTGAAGGTCCTTATAGATGAAAGGAAATGAAGAGATCTAGTGTGGCATTCTCCATGATTATCTGCTAGGTGTTAAGATGCCTACCTTCTTGTCAGCATTATCGTTTTCAATCTTTGCTTGAGCTGTGGATGAAAGATTAAAGACAGACCATTAAAAATATAAGTCAAGTATTCTTCAGACAAAAATCCTGGGATCCTTTTTACAGTAAAAGTGCATTCAAAGAACTTGGGCTTATTTATATTGCATGAGTGTGTGTTTCTGTGTGTGTCTCTGTGTGTTTGGGTGTGTGTGCGAGCGCGTGCGCAGGGAAGTGGAGAGACAAAATGAAGGAATGTGACAAAAACAGGTGATGTGAAGGTCTCACAGACATGCATAGGGACAACAGTGCCACCCAGGCCTTGTGGAGGGCAGATACTCAAAGCACTTTGGTGGAGGGCTGCAAGGCCAGCAGAAAGAACAAAACAGTCAAAAGAAAATAAACGAGAAGCAAATACTAAAATCTTCTCCCTCAGCCAAATGTGATGTTCCATAGCGCATTGCCAAGGGAGCCAGTGCTGGAAAGCATTCGATAATTGTTTTGTCAAATCAAGTGGAATACATTTGGGAATTGGTGAATAGAACTGCAAACAGACCTTTGAGTATAGCTACCGGGACCAATGACTTTCTTGCAGGAGAAGTGTGGAGCGTTTTCTGTAGATCTGTAGTCTCTGGATCTTCGGCGATATCAGGTAAGTACGTGTGGCTTGCTGAATCTACAGGTAGTACCTTTGCCAAATGTTTTTCACACTCAGAAGACATCATGCTCATGTTGACCTGTGGCTCTGTTTCTCTGTCACGGTGGGTGTGCACATCGAAACTGTCAACGTACATTAAAACTGTTGAGATGGCTTTAGGTAACTCATGAAGAACTTCTGAATGTCTGCGGCATCTGTCTACCTGTTCAGAGTTCTCCAGAACTAAGCGGTGAGAGGAGGAACAGTGACCTGGGAAGAAATAGGGACTTCCTGGCCCAAACATGTCAGATCTAGAAGCAGCAGGAGCCTGTTGGAAAGCTTTGGTATGACAGTGTTTCATTGCTTCGTTTGAAGTCCTTAGACCGTCTTCATTTACCCATGATGTATTCTCTTCAACGGAGGTGAGGTCCTCCAAGGCCGTGCTTCGGACTAAGGAGGTTGCCAGAGGATCACTGAACCCCGGGGAGCACTCTGGTCCATCAAAACTGGATGCTCTCTGAGAGTCAAGGCTGAGACCCCTGGCGGATGAGAACTCCCCCTGGGTCTGGTCTCCAGAAGTCCATAAAGAGTTACTTAAACTCTTCCCCATGTCCCCTATACCATGCGCCCCTTCTGAGTCAGTGGCTTTGGAGCCAAGAGAATAGCAAGCACCCCAGTTCTCCAAGTCAAGTCCAGCAGCAATCTCTGTGTCTTCAGCTGCCTCCAGTACACCTGGCAGAGGCAACCCAAATCCACTCCAGATTTGCGTGCCAGGTTTCTCTAGTTTTTTTAAAGGCAGACTTAAGGATGAATTAACCCCACAGTTAAGGTCTCCATAATGTTATCAGAAGAGAAGTAAATTACAAAGTAATGAATCGCAGAGACCACAGAAAAGTAAATAAAAACATGCTTAGTGTTCATAATGGTGCTGTGAAAGCAGTCACATTAAGCTATCTACACCTGTCCATCGGCTATGAAAGGTCAGGTACAGATAGAATGGCTTTATGAAAAATGCTGATACAGTAATTCACATTAAAATGAATGAAGTGAAAATTGACTAAAGGCTTTCAAATGGATCAACGGAAAACATTGATAATGGATGACTACGAGTCAAATATGGAAATAACAGTGAGATCGGCTCTGGTGCTGTGCTGTGATACACACAGAACGTTGCATATTTGATTCCAAAATAATGTGTTAAAAAGCATAAAACCGACAGATACTGAACATTCCTTATAGTGCATAAAATGTTTAATCATACCAGTTGATTGTTCTGTAACATATTTGGCACTTCAGCACCAATATTTGCAGTGGCTTTGGTAACTTACAAACTGGTTGTCTGGATATTTATCTAAGATGTACCCAAAGGGTTGAGCAAACATTGCCCAAAGTGTGATGGAATTATGTACCTGCTGAGGCTGCTCCTCCAGTTGCTGTTCAAACACAGTAAGGCAGTGCAGAGAAAAGACAACAGGAAACATATATTAGGCCTTGTCAAACACATCACACGCAACATTCGGAAGAACTGTGCAACTGCAACAAAAGTAAACCAGCTTTTCACTATATCTTTACACCACGCACCCGTCTTCGGTTAAAACATACGGACACTTGCATTTTTACATAAATCCAAATAAATTAATTTGATTAAAAAAATCCACATCTAAACACAGGCTAAACATGTGTGTGTGTGAATATAGTGTGGCGCGTACGCGCCCACATCCTACAAATCTGCATCCCACCAACGACCCGAAGAGCATCTGCGAAAGCTACCAGCTGGGCCAGTCCTGTTGGGACCTCATCTGGGGAGGTCTTTGATGGCTATCAGAGGCCACTTGCAAAGAGAAGCAAAATGGACAAAAGAAAGGCTACAAGACCTAGGAAGAAGATAATGGCCAGGTGACGGAGGGTGCTGGAGCAGCCACCACAGCTGTGTCCGCCAACGGTCATTCCTCCCAAACCACCAGGACCCTGGACACACCCTGGGTCTGTTCCCTGTGTCTTCCCCGTTACAACAGGTATTATTTGATATGGGTGGTTGCTGAGTCTAACACCCTATATACATTTTGATTATGAATTATGCCAAAAATTGGCATTTGGGTCCCACTGCTGACAAAGTGGGCATTTGGGTCCCACTGCTGACACCAGTGTCTTATCAGTAATTCTGGGTGACATACTGAAGCAGTAGTGATTTGTTTGTGATATGTCTGCTACAAACTTGAGCTTGCACACAAACCAATGCATTGAGAAACATTAATGAGAGTAAATATGTTAGTCCATCATTTACAGTAGTCAGCACTGAAAAAAACAACTCTTATTAATGTTTTAAACATTAGTTAAAACAACATTAACCTGACAGAAAGTAAACGCTATACTTTTGTTACATACAAAATTGGGGTCGAACCTGCAACTAAAACAATGACAATTGTTAGAAAAGTAGCATTCAAAAGACAATGACGGTGGTTCTTGGGGTGGGGGGGCATACCAGATTGCACATCCTCACCAGAGGTGCTAAGTTGCACCTCCTTGACACAGGTGGCGCTCGCTAGATCATAGAACTCAGACTGTGGTTCAGCCCCCCTGTCCTCAGTTGTGGCTTCCACAGGCTCCACTGGGAGAGAAAGGCAAACCTTAAGTCAGAAACCTGCTTGAGCTTGACATTGGTGGTTTATGGTGTACATTATAGCATACACTTTGCCAATATGCCTGCATGTGCAATGGACATCCTTAAGGTAATGTAGAAGCATGCTACGAGGAGCTTGCACTATGAACTAACAGCCTAGGTTAAATATAATGGCAGGATATTAATGTCAGGTTGTATTAGCGTCAATATATTAGTGTGAAAGATAGTCTCGATTCAGATTGTACGCCGGTTCTGCGCAGGTTCACAGATAATGACTGAATCTAAGATGCAGAGATTGGCACTGTTCAGACAGGTCAAGGCTTCCCGGAAGAGTCTCTGCTGGTGGTTCAGTTTTAATTTATATTCATGAGACAATTCTCCCATCCAACAGTTCAGGGTCTGTTGTACATACTAGGTTAATTTCAGTGTGCAGTATTTCCCTCCCATCAAATTTTGTTTGCTATTCAAAAACGATGCTAAGCTTGGCTCTGACCAGGGCAAATCCAGGAGTTATTCTTAACCAGTGACACATGGGTCTTCAATAGAGCCCTGTTCAGAAAGTCAAACATTGTGGGACACTGCAGATAGAGATATCTTAAGCACAACTGATCAGTCATTCTTGTGTCTGTCAGTAAAGTCTGTTTGTTTCTTGAAATTTATTTTCACAATGTTTTGATTGTGCTGAAAGTGGCCCATTAAAAACCCACTGCAGATGAGTAAATTACAAACTGCTTGATGGTTAGAAGGCAAAATCCAACACACACTGTTGAGCAAGAGAAAATCAGTCATATATTTGTAAAGAGAAATATAGTCTGCAAACAAATCAAAAACAAGCTTGGGGTTGAAGCTTTGAAAAAGTAAGCAATATTTAAAAGGAAGACATTCTGCATTAAATATTTAATTAATTTAACAGTGTAAATTAATTCAAAACTTTTAGAAACAGCGCTGGTATTCAGGCTGAATGCTTATGGTGGGTGCATATCGGGCTGCACAACTTCCTCACCAGAGGTGCTAAGTTGCACCTCCTTGACACAGACGGTGCCCTGTAGTTCACAGATCTCAGACCGTGGTTCAGACGCCATGTTCTCAGACAGGGTTTCATCAGGTTCCACTGAGAGGAAAACCGAGCTTTAGATCATTGGTTAGTTTTCAGTAGGACAACACCGTAGGAAGCGGTTGTGACAGGAAAAATAAACGTATGTGTTGAACATTAAACATGTGCAGGTCTAAAGTACTTGCCAACCTATTTCAGTGCAAAAAAGAAGCAAATGTCATTTCCAAAGCAATAGTCAATAATAATAAGAGAAAAAAGAATTGGACCATGAAGAATAACAAATGATGTGTTCCAATTTACACAAAACACACCTTTGTAAAGTCAATAGAGTGTCTACGCTAGATCTCCTGTAACAACTACTGTAGTTAGTAAAGTGTACTCACTATTCGACATACAATTGGAGCATACGGCGTAAACCTCTGTTGTAGAATATGATACAGAGTGGTGTAGCTTCCTGCTTGTCTGAGGGGTTAGAGAGAGGGTGAAGGGGGAGAACGAATGTACTAGTGAGGGCTGTAAACTGGGGAAAGCTAGGCTACGGACTAATAGGCCGTAAAAGCCATTTAGGGGCAAAGCAGGGATGAAAAGAGAAGGTTATTATAGTTTATGTTACATTCGTTGTGACACAACAGCAAACCCATTGTGAAAGGTTAGCAGCCGTGGATGTAGTATGCCAGTACAGCTACTGAACTGTACGTCATCAATGTAAACCTCCTTGCTGCCAGGACTTTCCCAACTGTATCGACTTACTCCATTCCTAGTCTAAGCTTCAGCTTCTACTGAATACCCACTTTGATAATAAATGTGCCTTTAAAAAAAAATGTAAAGCTCGATTGTTTAATGGGCTGAATTGGTAACAGTGGCCGGTGGATGGAGGGAAAGGGAGCACTCCAAGGCCCTGACCCAGATCCCTGTAGTACAGAGCGGGAGAGCGCAGCTGTGGTCAGGGGGACTCAAGGCCCAGTCAAGCATGCCTTGTTTGCTTTATGTAAAGGGATTGAAACAAAGCACAATCCAAAGCCTCTGCCTACTGCCACACTTACTGTGGATAATATAGACAAGGAAATGGCACGTGATTTTTCCCGTTCCAAAAAAATGCTCATTAGTCAATATATTTGATTCTAGACATCCATAGGGAGTGGTAGGTTTTGGAAACGTTTTCGTTTTTTGCTGGATGTTCGACACCGCGCTCCCATACACCTGCTATCCCGACACAGATGCAAAACATTTGCTTCTGTGAAACTGTGCAAATGAAGCCATTAATTGTGTGCTTCCTGACAACAATTCTTACCCTTAGATACAATTCTCTGAGTCCTGCAATTTAAATGACGAAGTACCTCTGCATGTAGCCATCAAGCTGCCCATCCTGTAAGACTATTTTGGGCCTTGCGGTAGCCTCAATAAAACATCCCTCTGTTCTTATCTGGAGGTTAATTAAGCAAGCATGTTCTTTGTTTGGCTGTTCTAGTTTTGCAGCGATTTCTTATAAGCTGATAGTGTAGATAGATATAATGGCTGACCTTTCATGGGACCGTCCCCTGGGCTCCTGTGCCCCAGCTGGACACCGTTCTCCTGGTAATGCAGGTCGTTGATGGTCATACCGGCTAAGGAAGCATTCATTGGGTCCCCGGCGTTGTAGCTGTAGGCGTTAGGAGCGTTGTTCATGTAGTCCTGGTGTTGATCCATAGCGAGTCCAGTTCAAGCTATATGACAGGAGAGCAGCAGATGGATATTTGCTAAACAGAAAATACCCCACAAAAATCCTCTGAATCATCCACAAGGCAGATCAAGCATATTTGGGTCGCAGAGCACAGCCTATTCTTATGAGAGCATCCGAATCAAACAGAGATAGTAAATGCAGAAAAACTTGCTAGTACCAGGTTCTGAGACCTTGCCAAGTCAATACTGAATAACCTTTAATGTGGAAGAATCTCTTCCGTCTGACATAAGCCAGTCAGTCACCAGCAGGTCAACATAAACAGACACTGCGCCGCTGAAAACGAGCTTATTTATATTCTTAACGTGGGCTCCTGGTGTTGAGTTACAGGACCCAGGTTGAAAATAGTCCCATGTGCCCACGTGTGTTATGTCCTAACAGTGAGCACTTGCACTTCCTAAACAACCTGAGACCACCCCTGTAATATCCTCATCGAGGCTCCCTGAAGCTCCAACAAACATATTTTATTAGTGACCTTAAAAGTGAAAAGCAACTCAGCTGATAAAATTGAGGTTTAGACCTTGATGAGTTACAGTTCATTCAATGAAATCAGTCAATTGAAATGAATACATTCGGCCCTAATCGATGGATGTCATGACTGGGAATGACAGGTACAGCTTTGGAAAAATGAAGGGACCACTGCGCCTTTTTCTTTCCTTTCCAAAAATGTTGAAAAGGAAGGTTTTGAGTGAGGAACAGAAGCGTTCAATTTGCAGTGGTCTCTTCATTTTTTCCAGACATGTACATTATGCATCGGTTACTGTATTTTTTCAGCTCATAAAACATGAAGCAACCACTGTATACGTTTTTTTTGTTCAATATATTTATTTACTACAGATATTCAGCAACATCTTATAAAATAATGTCATTAAGATATCTGTAAAGAACCAAAGAGGTAGAATGAAATGTGTGAGATTATGCTCGTTTACCAAATACCCGTGAAAGGCTTCAAATCAAACTAGGATTGCATACTGTCTGAGATTAAATCAAAACCAACTAAATAGCGTTCTACCTATTTAGTTGAAATTATATTTAGCTTTTGGTTTCTTTCCAAACACTGTTGGAATACGCTGACACCACTTCCTCTGACAAAAACACACATTTGCCAGCCTGTGATCTCTAATGACCCTTCTTGCCTGTTCAATATAGCGGTGAAAAAAGACAACACAAAACACAAGTGATCATCATTTGATTACCTAACACTACCAAAAATGTCAGTGAACAAAATAACTGGGGTTTCAATTAAGGTAATTGAAAAGGAAAGTCAAATTCTTCAATTTGTATACACTGGGAAAATGACATCTCTGTCCTTCACTGAAAAAGTGAGTCAATTAAGTCCGTAATTTCTGTGCTTTCTGTCGTTTCTTACAGAAAAAAATGAATAATGTGCAGTAATTTGAACGGACTGTGGCAAAAAGTAAATTTTTCTCAGATGTGTGGTTTCGGAATTTTCTCCAGACAACATTAAAACTCCAAGATGTTGTTAATCTGGAGCAGTTTAAGAGGGTGATTAACTAAAATATTACTGTATGTGATTAATGACTAACATTAGAATACAATGCAGTGGTAGATATGATTGATTATATACAGTTGTGCTCATAGGTTTGCATAACCTGGCAAAAATTGTTAAATGTTGGCATTGATGTTGAAAATACGACTGATCATGCAAAAAAAAAATGTAAGGATAGTGATCATATGAATCCATTTATGATCACATAGTTGTTTGGCTCCATAATGATAACAGAAATCACCCAAATTGCCCCTATCAAAAGTTTACATACCCTTGAATGTTTGGCCTTGTTACAGACAAACAAGGTGACACACACAAGTGAAAACGGCAATCAAAGGGTAATTTCCCACTCCTGTGGCTTTTAAAAATGGCAATTTGTGTCTGTGTATTGATAGTCATTGAGCTTGTTATCTCTCACATGGACACACTGAGCAGGCTAGACACTGCGCCATGGGGAGCAGAAAAGAACTGTCAATAGACCTGCATAACAAGGTAATGGAACATTACAATGATGGAAAATGATATAAAAAGAGATCCAATGCCTTGCAAATGCCAATAAGTACTGTTCAATCACTTAATAAGAAGTGAAAAATGTGTGGCTCTATTGACACCAAGCCAAGGTCAGGTAGACCAAGAAAGATTTGTAGGATGAGCTACTCTTCTGAACCAATCTACTGTCTTTGGGCTACTTGGAATGAACATATGCCCTGTGATGGGTGCCTATTTTCTGTCCTTCACTTTTTAAATTGGTCCTCTTAGACAAATAAGACGTTGTACCAAAGCAGGTCATAGTACCCACGAGATTATGGAAGCAAGCACTCAAGAGCATGGCAGATATAACAAAATAGTAATAAACATAATCATATTAAAATGTCAGTGATGCTATCATTTTATGTGCCTGCCACATTCTCTACCACATGGATATAATCATTCATTTATGCAGTTACACTACAATAAAGACACAACCTTCTGACAACACTCCCATTATAGATTTACAGAAGTCAAACAAGTGGATTGCTGCATTGCAGCCAAAGAAAACAAACTCTCTTGAGAAAGTTGGCGCTCCGTGTCCGGGAGCTTTGAGGATTAGGAACACATACAAAGGCAAACTGAAGGTCGAAAGAACTAGATCCCTGATAGGCAGCTTACCTATTTCATGTTATGCTTCTATACTTCAATCATCTGATTGTGACACAAACTTTTCCCATGTTCCTTATCTGTCTGAAATAGTGTAAACATAGGTAAGTGTTAAGGTAATATAATCCTGTTCATAATAATTTACTTGTTACAGCTTCTCAAAGGAAGACACTCCTAATAATTGACGTTACGAAACGTATTTTTGTTATTTCACATACATCATCATAATAAAGCCACAGATAATGATTAAGAACACAAATAGCAGCACAAACTCTTGCAACACTGTTCATGGATGTGGACATCAACTTCACCACTTCAGCAAGGTTTTCTAGTACAGTTGATGCCAATCAAGTCTACATACCAGAAGGCCGACAATTTCCTGATCATCATCGGAAGGCTCGTTCTCCTGGTTGTCTCGTTACTCTAATCATGTAATCTGATTAAGAAAATGTTAGGATCTCACTGTAACTTGCACCAATGTGCAATACACGAACTGCCGAATTTCGAAGTAGTATAAATGTCCTAATAATCCCAGACAATTCAGAAAACTAGGTGTTTCAATCGGCATAGTCTATTTTATGGAATGAAATTGTTGCTGACTTAAATTCCACCTACTGAATAGAACAAGGAGTTAGGTTTGTGTTGGAATTTCATGAAAGCACAGAAACATTGGCTCTAACTTGCAATTGGTCCCATGTGGACCGTGTGAAAATGAGATTTTGGCACTGACTCTGTTTCTAAAGCAAACCCAGAATGGATGGTGACAAAAGCATAATCAACAAAGATACTGATATAGCTCTGGGAGAACAAAGATGTGCACAGAGAAGTGACTTACATTATTACTTTAAATCAACCAAGCCTTCTTGACCCAGTATGAAACAAATTATTTTATGAGCCTGACGCTAAATCAGGCACTCTGACCTCTACCGATAGTTTCCAATTCTATCTACTAGTTAATTGCATTCATCTGGTGTCCCAAGTCTAAATCTGTGCCTGAGTAGAGTGCTAGAATAAAAACCAGTAGGACTTGTGGTCCTGAGGCCTGAAGTCGAGAACCATTGCTTTTAATGCAAAGGTTATGGTGAAATGGACTATTTGCTGAGAGTGCTTACTTTACAAAGCTAAGGATTATCCACAAAGAAAATATTTGAATGTATCTTAAAACAGTTTATGCCATAGAAAATAATTGTGCTTATCACAGCAACATTTGTACAGAATGAGTAAATCATGTTTATCACGCCTTTTAAACACCAAATTTGGCAGAGCATAAGCATAAGAAACAAACCGCACCAAATGATACAAAAATGTACTGTACATGATTAGAGACAGGGCACTGGCCTTTTAACTAGCCAGTTCAATGGATTGCTAGACCAAAAAACAAAAGGTTCGTATCCACAGAGATCTGATACCATGGTGCCGTGTGAGCAAGCTGTAGCCAGTTCAGCTGTGAGCCAAGGATGTTGCCCTCATGCTTGACTGCCTCTATCTCTGACCTACTTTTTTACATTCCTAGTCTCCATCCTCAGGCAGGAACTAGTACCATAGAAACAACACCGAACTCTATCTTTAATGCACGCCTAAACCCACCAAATGGGTAACCATTGAAGCTGCATTTTTTGAGTCATACTGCTGGAAGCTTGTGAAACAGCTTTCAGCCCAGCTTGAGAAATATGTAGGGCTCATTCGGCAACGCATGGGAGCATGTCATCATTCACAGACACATGTTGGCTTAGAAGTGACGTGTCTTCTTTTCACCATGGTCAGATTTTGTTTAGAAGTTTTGGCTTTCTGACAGGGGGGAGGGGGGTATTGTGGCCTGGTGGTTTACAGCATCTGACCAATTCTCAAAAGGTTTTCTAGTTTGAATCCGCCTTCCGGCAAGGTGAGAAATCTGTTTTCTTTTATTTAACTGTAATGGATCCCATGGCCTTGAGGTAAATGAATGTACTCTCAGTCATACTTACCTAGTAAAATAAGGTTATATAAATCTATTTTTAAATTAATAAAAATAATTCAGGCTAACATTACCAGCCAAAATTCAGACAAACTTACCCATTTAATCACCTACCCATTTACATTTACCCATTTGAATGAGTGTGTCCAAACCTTTAAATGGTATATCCTCCCCATTTAATTCTCGAGTTGGAAGTTTAATTTATTTATTTTACATTTATTTTACAAAGTCCTCATACATTCATTCATAAGGCCATATAAGCAGAGGGGCTAAAAATATTGCAAAAATGAAATGCTAAACAGAGTCTACTAGATGCTATAGGTAATAACATCCATTAATTTCCATTTATAGGAAGTGTTACCATTTTGTTATGTCTGTAATTTTATTAAAGGCTACACAAATTCAATATATAGCATACACCAATGCTGTCTTGGCACAGATTGAATTATAATGGCCTTTGCAGCTGCTGTATGTTCCAATATGTACTCAGGGCCTGCTGCTAAATTATGATCCACCACACCCCCCTCTGTCTGCCACTTTAATGAAAACTAGTGGTGCAATGAGCCGACGTCGTCCATCAGCATGGTGCCAATCAGGCTTGGAAAACAATGTCGTTCAAGTCCCCATGCTGTCTTTTTAATTGTGTTTCAAAATTATCACTTTGTCTTAAAATATGTAGCTGTTTAAATAAGTTACATTATATTTATGTTTGCTCTGTGCCCCTTTGGGCCACAGACATGTTCTGTTTGATTGTATGGTTGTTTGGGACAAATGTTAAGATGTTTAAATACACAGGCATGAATTGACAGATCAGATGGTCTAGAGCCCACCCCCTTAAATGAGAACCAGTCATTGGTCGATCATAATCAAACCAGCCTTGTGACATCATTCAGTGGGCAAAACCTACCATCCCACCAAAAACAGTTTGAAATTCTAGGCATTTGTTTGAAACAGCTCTTACACAAAAAGTGCATTATCCTTTTCACCCCTTTGAAATATTAAGAAATGGACAAATCCACGTTTTGACAACACTGGGGCCCACAAAGGACTGAAATCCCTTAATTTGCCTCCCTTTAACAAGGCAATGCCATCTTTTTCCTCAATATATCTTTTTCCTCAATAAGTCCTCAATATGTTGATTCTACAATTGTCTAAGGTATTTTAACACTTTCATCATTTAGCAGACGCACGTATCCAGAGCAACGTCAGCAGTGTGCACATAAATATTCATACTATTTGGACTTGTCCCCCATTGGCATCAAAACCCCAACCCTGATGTTGCAAGTGCCTTGCTCTGGCATCAAAACCCCAACCCTGATGTTGCAAGTGCCTTGCTCTGCCAACCACATGGACCATACGGCCCCACCTCCCATACGGCCACACCCCCCCATACGGCCCCACCCCCCATACACACAGACACAAGAAGTACACCCCCAACTAAGCTGTTAACTGACTAAGGAATGCGATGCCTCGGTTGAAGATATTCGGAATAAAACAATATTGTACAATGATTGCCTTTTGACCGCAAATGTCTAAAAAGGCAGGGTTTATTATTTAAATTATTAGAATGTTGTCATCTGAAACACGTTAATTGATCTTGATCTAGTAGTCAGGTTAATATAACAAATGTAAAAATAACAGTAAGAGTTGAATATCAAATTTATAAGCTTGAAGAAGTCGTACATTGAAAATTTTTAATCAAATTTATAACCAGAACTGACTAATTTGTTAGTAGGCCTACATACATCTTCACCGAACGTTTGGATGTCTGATGCTACAGGGTGGAATTTGTTGTGGCTTGCCTCTCCCAATGTCGGTATGACAGTTGTATTGAAAAATGGTTTCCAATGGATTCAAATAATATCTATGTATCAACGTCTGTTAGCTATGTCATAACTGGAACAGGTTTCACCAGAAACATAAAAGCCCATACCTGGAACAGCCAGTCGGCGGCTTTCATTTGTTTTGGGGCATTAACATACTGCTGTAAAAACTTGCAGCAAGCATAATTGAAAATCTCAAAACACTCCCGAAAATATTTATTCTCGCCAATTAAAGAGACTGTCCTGTTATTGCATGGGGCGTATACTGTATGCTTTCTTTTAGCCTACTGACCACGTGACGGATTTCAACGTCCCTGTTCAATATGAACGTTATATATAAATTATTTCTTTTAAAAAAATAGGTTATTTTTCTCCGAGCAGATTGTTCCGTGATTGCACTGCTGACGTTCCTCCTTACAAGAGAGCTGAGGAAAGGTGTGTCCATTGGCTGAAATGGAGACAGGAATAGGCATACTGTGGGCTATTCTACTTATTTCAATTTTCAAACCAAGCCTTTGAATAAACCCACAAACAAATGTATAACACTTGTCACCAATTGCCTTAATTATTTTGCTTCCCAGAGGGAGGCTGACATAGGCTAAGCCTTATCATTGTCTAGACCTGAGTCAAGGCGAATATAATGCGATCACGGATTTTGTGCGCGCCTAATTTTAATAGATTAGACCTTTGAATCGGATTATTGGGTTGCGTTAATAAAGAAAAAGAAAGATGAAAAAACTGTGCACCCGAGCAATGGCTGCATGTCTCACTCTCCTCTTGGTTTGACTGGTCGGCTAACGTAAAGGGAGGGACGACATTGAATGCCATTAGCCTACAATAATAACATAGAAATGGGCTTGGCTTTTGTATTGAATGCAAGCTACATTCACACCACTTCTGCACAGGTCGCTCATTTAAAATGATGGGGGTATAATAAAAAACAATTAGTAGGTTTTAAACTACCTAGCAAATATCCGAAGAATCCTTTTTATAACAAAAAATGCAAACAGGACACGTTGCCGTTGTTTACTTACAAAGGTGCAATATCGTGTACCGTCGAATGTAAGTAATGCTCGAAAGATCCAGAATAACGGAGAAATGCTGCGCTCAATCTCGCAGTTTGCCTACAAATCGGCTATAGCCCCGCTTCCATGATTTTTAAATACTCGCTACAAAGCGCAAACCAGAAAATACGGGAATCTGATGGTCTAAACGAGGTGTAGTCCGAATTCCATCAGATAATGTCGAACAACTGTAATCCACATAATAATGAGATTATACATATTTTATAGATTATCCTTGTTAAAAATGAACCCCTGTTGAAATTCATCCATGTGTCGACACGAAATTATTCATCCATGCAACGGACGACACTGAAATTGATGATATAAGAATAGCCAATTATGTTAATTTCTTGAATTTGGCAAGTAAAAATAAATGCAGCTAAAAACATGTTTTTGAATTATTGCATGAGACAACTAGGCCTGTCATTAATACGCATTTCTATACATTTACATAGGCTATGCAAACAGGACATTTTACAATATTTACAATGTTACAATATTACTGTACCTTACAATACACACAATTTGTATACATTCTACCAGGGCCCAACCTCTTCCACCCCATTGAAAAATATAAACTACCAGACAAATACCGATTGAGAATAACGACGGTGTTGCATACACGTTCATTTTAACACGCATTGCAATTGTGTAAGCTTTACCGTACAAATACATACAATTTAATCATAGTGGATTTGGGTAACATTAATCATATGATTTTCTAGCTTTACCTACCTGTGCGTAAACAGTGTTGTTGTCTCTACAGCTGTACAAGTCGCTCATAGAGCGCACAGTTCTGTATCGCAGTACTCCGAGATGCCATAACGGGAGGGGGTCGCCAGAGAGCAGATTTGTGACGTGTCTTTCTGCCTGCCGAATTCCCTGTCATGCTCAGACTGATCTCATATCCTTAAATAACTGTCCAAATATCTGAATTACTCCATTGCATAAAATAATATTTACCAAATACATTCCATGGCCTATAGTAACCATAATTATTGGCATAACATTTTGCAAATACTTTTATTGAAAGTAGATTATAGCCCCGTTGAATGCAAATTGAACTCTCTTCCCTCTCTGTGGCCTTAACTGTCACACCCAGTGCCAACTTTTATGCAGACTCGAGAAACCAGTCAGCATTTTTAAAAAAACACGCAGGGGATTTACAGGAAGTCTTAAACCTTGTGTGAATCCTGAAGCAATATATCTTGGCTAATATAAAAATATTAGCCACCCTCCACCTGTCTTTCCTTCTCTCACTCTGTCTTTGGATCTCTCCTTTTTGTTCATGCACTTTTCACTATCCTTCCTCTGCAACATGTCTCCCCAACACCCACTTGCTCTCCTAAATGTTTTCCCTGTCCCCCAGTGTTCTCTACCAACACGTCCCTCTTCAGTCAATCTCTATTATTCTCCTCAAAACAGCATTGCCCACAACTTTTGTAACTAAAAACATTTCTATGAGTATGGCTTTATTGTGTCTATTAACTGTTTTTCTGTTGTAGTTACTGCATGATCAGTGGTGGGAAACTATTTAGTTTAAGTTTTTTTTGCCCAGCTCAGACTTTTTTTTTGATTTGCAGAACAGTTCAGGGTGCTTATATACAGTGCTCTCCATCAGTATACAGTAAAAACTGTGAAGTCATAATGGCTCTTTCTGCTGTAGAAAGCATATGAAAATACGAAGATAAGATGAATATATGAAAGTACAGAATGTCACCTTTTAAATCTGTCTGTTTCAACACATCTTTATTTTACACCAACATAGAATAAAAGTACTTTTAGAGTTCCATCCCCACATTTTATGCAAAAATCTGTATTGAGAAAATTCTACTTATTGCAAATACAAGAAGAATAAAATATAGTATTCGTTTGCAAATCCCTTGCATGCAATAACAGAAGAGTCTGCACTGACGTGACTGATCGCTTGGTATCATCCTATGACATGCTTTGCCAAGCCCTTTGTCAAACTCGCAACCATCGGACTGTAAGTCTGTTGTGGAACCACTTGCTCACCATCCCCGACTACAAGACTCTAGCAAAAAGCCGCTCTGTTTAACTTTATTTAACTGTTAATATTTTCATAACTGCCCCTGGCGGCCGTTTTCAAATGTTTATTTAATGGCACTTCTCACGTGTTGACACTGAACGTAATAGCACTGTTGATATGTTCATACTGAACATAATTGCATTTTCCAAAATGGTAACAAATGTATGTAATGCTCTGTGATGCTGCGTTACAGTCAGATTTGTATCAGGAGATTGACGTGGTCCCTTTTCTCCCTGATGAACTCATACCGTTATGAACACTGAGAGGTTGACAAGTGAATAACACTGATTATCTCATTATCATGGCAGCTGTCAGTAGGTGGGATATATTAGGCAGCAAGTGAACATTCTGTCCTCAAAGTTGATCTTTAGAAGCAGGAGAAATGGTCGAGCTTAAGGATCTGAGCAACTTGGACAAGGGCCAAATAGTGATGGCTAGACGACTGGTTCAGAGCATCTCCAAAACTGCAGCCCTTGAGGGGTGTTCCCAGTCTGCAGTGGTCAGTACTTATCAAAAGTGGTCCAAGGATGGGAAAGCGGTGAACCTGTGACAGGGTCATGGGGCGGGCCTGTGCGCTACTGTAGCTCAAACTGTTGAAAAAACGAATGCTGGTACTGATAGGTGTCAAAACACACAATGCATCGCAGATTGTTGCATATGGCGATGCGTAGATGTAAACAACTCAGGGGGCCCATGCTTACCCCTGTCCACTGCCAAAAGCTGGACCACGGAGCAATGGAACAAGGTGGCCTAATCTGATGAATCCTGTTCATCAGATTACACAGGGTGTGTGTGTGTCGCTTACCTGGAGAACCCATGGCACCAAGATGCACTATGGGAAGAAGGCAAGCTGGCAGCGGCAGTGTGATACTTTGGGCAATGTTCTGCACGAAAACCTTGGGTCCTGCCATTCATGTGGATGTTACTTTGACACATACCACCTACCTGAGCATTGTTGCAGACCATTTGCACCCTTTCATGGCAACGGTATTCCCTGATGGCATTGGCCTCTTTCAGTAGGATAATGCGCCCCGCCACAAAGCAAAAATGGTCCAGGATAGGTTTGAGGAATATAAGAACAAGTTCAGGGTGTTGACTTGGCCTCCAAATTCCCCAGATCTCAATCCAATTGAGCATCTGTGGGATGTGCTGGACAAATAAGTCCGATCCATGGAGGCCTCACCTCGCAACTTACAGGACATAAAGGATCCAAAACAGGGCTGTCTTGGCGGCAAAAGGGGGACCTACATAATATTAGGCATAATGTTATGGCTGATCGGTGTATGATTTGAAAGAAACATAAATAATAGATTACCTGCTGCACCTTTTCCTCAAATTCATCTTGTAATTTTATTTTCCTAAGTGTATTGAGTGTACAGCATCAATACATACAGGGGATAAAAATCATCTGAACCTAGATCTGCTTCTTTACATAGGAGTAAGCTATTTCCTTTTTGGCATTAAATACAAACTATACTATAATGCAGGGGTGTCAAACCGGTTCCATGGAGGGCCAAGTGTCTGCAGGTTTTTGCTCTCACCTTGTACTTGATTGATTAATTAGGTCATTCATTGGTTAGTCTCTACCCTCACCTGGTTGATTAGGTCTGAACTGGGAACCGATTTATAGGAAAAACCATAAACCTGCAGATACTCGGCCCTCCGTGGAACCGGTTTGACACCCCTGCTATAATGTAACAACCAACTTATTGTAATTGAGACAGTATAACTGAAAAAAATTCATTTCAATATATGGTCTGATATACCCTGGCTTTCAGCCAAAAGTTATTTAGAGTCTTCCAGCAAGAGCTTATCAATGCTTTACAATAGAACAATTGGAAAGATAGTTCTACTGGGATCCTTAACATTTTATATAGCCTCATTCTGATTCAGTACATTGTTTTATAAGATACATTACTGGACAAAAATACGTATCTTTAACTCGATTTTCAATGTACACTATTCCTTTTTCATTCATTTTTCATTTGTGTAAACATTCCAATCTTAGGGGGATTTCTGTTGTTCTTTGACATATGTTTCAAACAATTTGCCTGACTACAGACTGAAATGACCATCATAACAGGTTTGGTCACAGAATGGCTGGTTCTTTAATGCCAACTGAATAATATTGGAGTCTACCAATAGGTGGCATGCACGCTTTACAGCAAAGGATTCTCGTTCCAAAGTAGAGTAGGTTTTCGGTCCTACCTTATAATTAATTGGGTAGAATGATTAGTTAGAAACTATCCTCATTTTGTGGTCCTTAGTCATTGTTGGCTCCAGGTTATTGGAAACCTAAATAACTAGCCCCTGAGTGGAATGTGTTTCAGAGTGACTTTGGAACACTGGTCATTTACAATATTACAAAAATACACAAAGCATTCAGCTCAGATTGGGTGGTACAAAAAGACATCTCATTATTAGCAAAGAGCTAATAAATATTGGAGAAAGAAGTAATTAATGGTAAACACAATTTATTAGGACACATATGGATGAAAAGAAAGCTTTACAATAAAGGCCTACTTAAAAAGTCCATCATTTAACTACCATCCTCAATCAAGACAAGGATTTCTCAGTGACTACCTTCTTTCTGACCACTTCTACCATGTGCAAACATGTATGGAAATTTGGTTCATATCAAAATGGTAGCAGTCTATAATACAATTTAATTAATTCTGAACAACTATAGTAAGTAGTTTTTTTTGTCAGCACCATTACTCAGCTGTTGACACAGTGACACAATGATTGATTCCTACTCTACTAACTTATTCAGTTATAGAACACCTAGTGACTACAATGCATTTTCACAAAGATGCAATACTTGGTGAGTTCAAGGGATATTCCTGATTTTACCATGTTTGACCAAATTCTTCCACTCACTTGTAGTGTTGAATCATCATCCAGTTTTTCGGATACTTTTTTGGCCTTGTAGTTGGATGCAAAGCCACACTTCAATCACTTGACCCAGTAAAATGAAACCTTCAGAACGTCCCCACTTTAAATTAGACAATCATGTCATATCACAAAGGTCTATGAAAGCATGTCAATGTTAAAACACTTAGTTATCTCCACTATTCATACATGTGGATCACTCAAACTCTTAACTTCTTGCTTTCCCTTAATCACAGAACTAATTAATAAATCTGCGCACTCCTCGTCTCATGTAGACATGTACACATCCAAAATCAACAGAGCCCGATAATTTTTCTAACACTTCATCATTTAATCTGTATTTCAGAATGTGTAGCCATGAAGCCTGTGTAGACAAATGAGTCTAGTACAAAGAGTTGCTAATCCATTTTCTTCCTATCATTTTGTCTTTGGAATTTTATGTATAAACGGTTAAGAACATGTTTTGTAGCAAGTCCGACGACTATACGTTTTGTGGCAAGAACTATACGTCACACAAAAGCGAAATAAATCTCTGAAAAGGAACTTTGATTAATTCCGCAGAATGAAAAAATATCTCCCTTCAGTCGACTGTCAGTACAATCCATAAAAATTTCACAAGTTAAAAAAGCATGTCTGACCACTTTCAGAGTCTTCAAAAGCCAATAGTTACTTTGACATGGGCCTAGACTATGTCAGACTATCACATACTACATAATATGTATTACAAGTACAGTACATAGGCCTACTTCACAGATGATGGTAAAGTACATATTGTTTAGTATAATATATTTAGTATTAATATAATGACCTACATGGTCATTATATTTTGTCTCAACATTATATTTTGTTGCACATTAACATCACGCCAAGTTTGAGAATTTTGCTTGACACAATTAGACTAAGCATTGTGTTAAACTGACACACATATCTTATGAAGTTTACTCCCACAACAAATAGCATCTTTGAACTGTATGGCTTTTGCCACTGGTCGTTTTAAAAGCATATAAGCCAGTAATACTAGTATTATACTACTTGGAATAATCATAAGAATTGAGCAATTGCTAGCGAGACTGAAGACAAACTTTACACTGCCAAAGCCATTTAATGTCAGGACACAACAATGTTGACACTGACACAATAACTATTAATACAGTTGAAAGATGAGAGAATCGTGGAAACTCCTTTCACTGCACAAATATGGTGTATTTTATTGTGAAAATTTTCACTGCACCTTTTTTGTTCCTTTCAAATAATGTTTTGAGTGAGGAACAGAAGTGTTGAATCTCTTAATTTTAACCCTTCTGTTCCTCACTCAAAACCTTCCTCTTTGACATTTTGGGAAAGGAGAGAAAAAGTTGCAATAGTCCCTTAATTTTTTCCGGAGATGTATTACCTCAAAAAGCTTAAATAAATAGCAGACCATCTCGGAAGTTTTGGCATACCTTTTTCAGAGTATAATGGTTTGAGACATATGAATCTTCTCGCATACTAATCTAGCATATTAAATAGTATGGGATTTGAGATTCAGCCTATATAAGCAGTGCATCTAAAGCATACAGTGAGAGAAAAAAGTATTTGATCCCCTGCTGATTTTGTACATATGCCCACTGACAAAGGAATGATCAGTCTATAATATAATGGGAGGTTTATTGGAACATTGAGAGACAGAATAAGATCCCCCTCCCTTTTAAGAGTGTGCTCCTAATCTCAGCTTGTTACCTGTATAAAAGACACCTGAGTCAGAAATCTTTCTGATTGAGAGGGGATCAAATACTTATTTCCCTCATTAAAATGCAAATCATTTTATAATATATTTAACATGTGTTTTTCTGGTTTTTATTTGATTCTGTCTCTCTCTGGTCAAATAAACCTACCATTAAATTTATAGACTGATCATTTCTGGAACAGCCTTCTTTGGACAGATGATACTAAAAAATGAAAAATCACAATAACCTGATTGCATAAGTGTGCACACCCTTAAACTAATAATTTGTTGAAGAGTCTTTTGATTTTAGTGAAGCACTTTTTCTTTTTGGGTAGGAGTCTATTCCATTGCATTTGGTATTTCTATTTTCACTGTAGAGCACATTGAATTGCTTTTATGTATATATTGTGCTATATAAATAAACTTGATTGCTTGCTATTAGCATGGCACACCTTGACATTGCAATATTTAACTACAATTCTTTGCAAATGCGCTCAAAGTCCATCAGATTGCGATGACATATCCTGTGCACAGCCCTCTTCAGATCACCCCACAGATGTTCAGTTGGATTGAGGTCTGGGCTCTGGCTGGGCCATTCCAAAACATCAATGTTCTTCTGGTGAAGCCATGTTTTTGTGGATTTGGATATGTGCTTTGTTCGTTGTGGTGCTGAAAGATGAACATCCTCTTCATCTTCAGATTTCTAACAGACAGACTGAAGGTTTTGTGCCAAGATTTCCTGGTATTTGGAAATGTTCATTATTCCCTCCACCGTGACTAAGGCCCCGGTTCCAGCTTAAGAAAAACAGCCCCAAAGCACGATGCTGCCAGCACCATGTTTCACTGTGGGTATGGTATTCTTTGGGTTATGTGCAGTGTTGTTTTTGCGCCAAAAAGAATTATGGCCAAAAAGCTCAACCTAGGTTTCATCAGACCATAACACAATTTCCCATGTTGGGAGACTTAATGTTTGTTTTTGCAAACTTCAGCCAGGCTTGGATGTATTTCTTCGAAAGAATAGGCTTTTGTCTTGGCACCCTTACACATAGCCCATTCACATGGTGAATACGGGAGATTGTTGTCACATGTAACACACAGCTAGTACTTGTCAGGAATTCCTGCAGCTCATTTAATGTTGCTGTAGGCCTCTGACCAGTTTTCTTCTCGTCTTTTCATAAATTTTGGAGGGACATCCAGTTCCTGGTAATGTCGCTGTTTTGCCATGTTTTCTCCACTTAATGATGACGTCTTCACTGTGTCCCATGGTATATCTAATTCTTTGAAAATTATTTTGTACCCTTCTCCTGACCAATATCTTTTAACAATGAGATCCCTCGGATGCTTTGGAAGCTCTCTGTGGGCCATGTTTTTTGTTCTGAGATGCAACTAAGTAAATGTAAGGAAAATCCTACTAGAATTTGTGATTAATCAAAGTCACTTTATATGATGGCTGGTGTGTTAAGACTTCCATTTAACATGAGTTTGAATGTGATTGGTTAATTCTGAACACAGCCACATCTCCAGTTATAAGAGGATGTGCACACTTATGCAACCAGGTTATTATAAGGTTTTATTTTTCATTTTTCCCCCTTGAAGATTTCAATTTTCTTTTCAATGGAATTGTTCACATTATAGGTCACAATAAAGGTGGAAAAGGTTCTGACATAATTTATCTTTGCGTCATTCTTTTACATATAAAACCTGGCATTTTAACAGGGGTGTGTAGACTTTTTATATCCACTGTATGTCTGTGAAAATAGATAAAATATGTTTTGACATCAACACTTTGGATTCAAATCCCTTTACCCTGGCAGTTGTTCACAGAAATCTTTTTAATGTCTGCCTCACACAAAGTGGTAACTACTGTACAGAGATAATGTTTCACTTTACCTAAAAATCTGGCCCCTGTTGAGATGTAATTGCAGAAAATGAATATAGGCCAAGCATTACTAGGTAGGATAGGCTTCAAGACTCACCAAATTAAGCGAATTACCAGTAAATGCATTGTAGTTATCAGTACACGTAAGTTAGACTACTACATCATTTTTATTGATTATTAATCTGATATAATCTAGCCTGATATTATAGCCAGTCTTACCTATCTAGTGATGTGAATGTTAATCTATAAGAACATTTAATGAAAACAGGCCAGTATAATTTACACATTTAATCTGTCAGCAGTTTTTTGCCTTCGCCTTGTCAGTTGCAGCAGTATTGCCCTTTTTGGTGATGACTCCTTTAAATTCTTCATAATGTCCTTCCAGCAGGGATTGTTCCGCTGTTCAGAAGATCCCCGCTCTTGTATTCGCTTCCTTTTTATGACATAGTATCTTCATTACGATGATCGATGGTTCTGGACTGCTTATGTACTCCGAGCGCGTGCACAAAGCAAGCTTGTCTAAGCCTGGCTTGAGTTAACGCTGACAAGCCGCGGCTTCAGCCTTAAGTTGAAGTTGGTGTTCATTCAAACCAGGGTTTTTTTTAAAGCGCAGATTTCATTAGCGATGTTGATGGAATACCCCCAGATCTGTCTTGATATTGTAAACAAGAATTGTCCCAAATGAACAGCCAAAGCATTCACCTTGTGTGGTGAGTACATGTCGAAGTGCACCTCTCATGATGGCACCATTGCCTTCCTTGTCAAAGACAGATAGACCCTCTAAAATGTCCTCAGTGGTGCCTCTGTCAGTTGGATTGGATACTTGAAGGAATATGGGAAGGCAGGTGTCCAACAGCTTGCTGTTCATTTCTTGTCAGCAAACAATCAAAAAAATGGATACAGTATTGCCTACTCATCTCTGAATAAAATGTGTGAAATACCTTGTCTTTATCTCAGGAGGTGCAGGTAGGATCTTTGGTACTAGAATTTCCCTTACACTTTGAAGCCATTTTTAGCTTTGGGAAAGCATCCAATTTCCATAGATTTTCAAGGGATTTTAACGTGAACTCTTTGTCATCACAATATTCTATAACTGTTAACTACAAACTAGAAGGACAACTTTTCACATAGCAGAAGTAATTTTCAGATGTCCAGACACAAGCTCAGTGGCCAATATCAGCTCAGAATTATCATCTGTCATGTTTCATCATCCCTGAAATGTTTCTAGGCCTTAACTGGATTACATCTGTGGGAAATTCCACAGACCTCAGAAATAGAATTGGGTTGAGGCACAGATCTTTACAAAAGTTTATAAATTGTTTTTATTGAAAATTCCCAGGAACTCATAGGGATCCATTGTGAAATGGAAAAGGGTTGGAACCACCAAGACTCCTCCTAGATCAAACTACCTAACCAGGCAAGAAGTGCCTTGGTCAGGGATGTGGCCAAGGCACCTCCCTGACCAAGATCCCAGTGGCCACTATAAAAACCAATGGCCACTCTAATAGTGCTTCAGTTTCTTTGCAGAAATGGAGGAACGTGCCAGAAGGACAACTATCTCTGCAGCACTCCATCGAGCCCTCAGAGTTGGCTAGGGCCATCCTCATAGCCAGGACCTGACATGGGGGCAATGAGGAGATTCACAATCTTTTCACAGGGTATCTTCTCCCTATTACAATTATATTATTTTGATGAATTCCATTAACCTCTATCTCTATTAATCTTATTCCATACGCATTTGGGCTGTGTACATAATAATGCATATAGCCCTTGTCATTGCTGCATTGGCAAAATTCATACCATAACCAACAGCGTCCCTGAATTATTTTCCTTGGACTACTCTGACATATCTCCACCAGCACCACCTGAAATCTATCAGAACGTAGACCCAAATGCAGAAACAAGAGGCTGGAAACGGTTAAGGGTTTTAATGCACCCGAATCAGCAGGTGGAGAACAGGTAGAATAAACAGGCAGGGGTTCGGTACACAGGAATACTTGGCAAATGTACAGACAGATGGTAAGCAGGTAAGTGGGTCCGGTCGACGGGCAGAGGTTTGGTACACAGGAATACGGGAAACGGACTGGGAACACTAGAAAACAAGAAAGCAGGTACCACTTGGGAAACACAAGACGAACAGGCAACTGGAACAAACAGAGAAGACAGGTTAAGTTGGCAGGGATAACAAAGAGATGGGCGACACCTGGTTGTGGGGAGACAAGACAATACAGATGAATAGAATCAGGATGAGGGTGTGACAGAAATCAACATTTGGATCACGTTATTAAAGACACACCGAAAATACAATATTGCCAGACACCTATACTGAAACATCTTTATTTGTAATCCTCCCAAACATGTGAAAACATGTGAAAAGTGTCTCTTTGTGTTTCTTAAACCATTTACAGACTGGTGACAAATTAAAGATTAAAAAAAATTAAAACCTGAATAAATTAGTAGAGAAGCATGACGAATGAAGATGATTCCATACAGGCGTAGTACATGATACATTCTATCATAGTCTGTGGCTTGTATAAAAATGCTGAGTAGGCCCAACTCTTTCCCGGGTGACTGAAAATGTCAATACATGACATGGTAAGACTGACAGCAAGAACAGTCCATTGAGAACTACATAGAGAGGGAAATAATATTCTGACAGTTATTTACCAATCCCTGTGCAACAGTTGGAATAAAAATTAGAGCTGTTTTTCCTTGGTCACAATTGCCAAAAAAGGTGAATTTTTAGATACTAGCGCTGCTTTGACACCAATATCGAGCACCTATATTTGTGTATATATTACCAAGCACTCAAGTATCTGTGGTACTACCTACTGATTCGACAGTTCTGCTTGGCCACGACCATGCCCCCCTCACGTGAATGAACAGTAAGAGAGACAACAATCCCCAAGAGGCTATCCCCCAATCGTTCAAGCAAGCCTCAACAGTAGCAAGCTTCAAGGTTAGTCACAGTATACTGGGAAGATGTTGAAATCTCTGTCAGGTTCTGTGAGCAGTCACACTGTTTCTATTTCAACACCTACACCCCAGACCAATGTTTTCCAGTATCTATTCATACACTGTAGATCACTACCTCTGTCCATGATGATTGAATTGATGCTAATTTAAGAATACTAGGAATGCAAAGCTGGATTGGTACACTAGTTAGCTAAAAACTACATCTGGACGTAGAGATAGCAGGATTAGGTCCATGTATTGTAGAATACATCCAGCGACATTAGCACTCTCCCTAGGTGTGTCCAAAGACTTTCAAAGACATATATATAAACATGTCACAGTTGCTCGATTTTAATTCCTCTTAAATTCCTTTTAGTGCAAATTTTTTGACAATGAGACAAAATGTCCGAGCAGCTTAGATTGATCTATTAGCGCATACAAATTACTTTATCTTTATATTTCTAAACAACAAACCATTGAAAAATGTATCTTGTGCCACATTTGGATATATTTACTAAACAAAAATAGACACTACGTACCTCTGCAGTAATCCTATTGGTCACATCAGCCTTTGTTGATGTCTCTGACACAGGGGCAGGAGCTGGACAGCAGGCCTTTTATAGGGGTTTTGGAATGACCTGGGCCTTCAGAAGAGGATGGGGCTGTAGTAGGCACTGTGAGCTAAGTTAGGCCGGTGGTTTCCAGCAGGGTTTGGAGCAGCAGCTCAGGGTGGGTCTGGACATGGAGCCAGTGCTGGTTCTGCATCTTTAGATGGATGTGTGGCAGGAGCTGGTTTTCTGGATTGTCCTGTGGCAAGAGATGGTTTTCTTTTGCTAGAACCTGTTCTGTGGCTAGAGTTGGGTATGTGGCTGGTTCTACAACTGGAGCTGATTCTAGAGAACGGTCTGCAGCTGAAGCAAGATCTGCACCTCGGTCTATGTCTGGAGACGGGTCTGAGGAATTGGCAATGGCTGGAACTGGGTCTGCTTTTAGGTCAGGTAGAATGACCAAGGAATTCAAAATCAAAATATCCTTCAATTCAAACTAGTTCAAAATGGAGCCATTTGTAGGTTTCTGAAAATTTGAGGGTTAATACTCTCCTATGTCAAATTCTCTGTCAAAGACTTGTTGCGCATTCCATTGTTATCAAACCACCGACTAAAGCAATGATGGCGGAATTACCACCATTGCCAAGACTTTTTCCTTTCTCATGTCCCGGTTGGCTTTGCAACACCCAACATTGCCCAGCAGACATTGAAAAATGTCATTGAAAATGCATTTGTCACCTCTCATATGGGGACTTGAGTGAAGGTGCCCTTGACAAGTTTTGACAGAACATGGGGATATGTTGGGCTAGGGTTGTCTAAAAAATAGAGAGAGCTGTGACAATGTAGGAGTGAGTTGTTTTCTTTTTATAGACACACATGACTAATGATCACAATGAAACACATGACACCTAATTTAGCTACAGTATATACATGGGGGCATAAAAGCATTAAAAATCGTATCTTTATAAATCCTTAACCTAATACCAAATGTATGTATTGTGTAAGAAAATCATGCATGTATAAGAAAAAATACACCCACTTAAAAACTCTTGATGGAAAATACTGTAGATGTTTTCTTTCTATTCATTTGTACTGTTTTCCTGTATCTTCCAGTTGTTTACAAAAGTACTCTAGAAATGTCCATACACTTTTATACCTTGCCTGTTAGAGTGTATATAAAGGGTTGGAAAAGCATAATTATTGTAAAAATACGTACTAGAGAGAAAACACATTCAATGTAAAATCCCATACATTCACACAAATTAGTATTATTTAATAGTCACACAAAATGTTATTGTCAACATATTAGCTGCCCGTCAACTGTAGGACCCCGTGTATAACCCCTGCCTGGCTGGTGAGTGCGGGCATTGAACAATATCACACACCTGATATCGCTAATTCCTTGAAAAGCATCAGGCCAATCTGGGCATTTGGGGGGCACGCTACAGGAGGCTAACATCGGAATACCGCCACAACCCCTCATACTACTTCAGGTCTAAGTGTCTAGATTACCTACATTATCCACCTTGGATACATTGACCCCTTGTAGTAGTGCTTTCCAGAACCTCTTATATGTAAGCGTGCCTTTGTTTTATCCCAATTGTATTTATTTTTTATTTTTGTCTGTTTCCACTTGCAATGCAGCTTTCGTGACTTGGGCTGAGAAAGAGTTGATTAATGGCTTGTAAAAAAGAACAGTTCATTGGCCTTCAAGAAACAACTCAGGGTAAGCAGAATTTCACCCAAATATGAATCTAGGTCAAACAATACCTTTAAGCCTGCCCTTAGCGCTACCTCTGTTCACCCGATTAAAGTCTTTTTTCCTTTTGTATCCAGATGAGAAGGTATATTAATGTGCCATTATCTTACACACTGTAAGAAATAACCAATCTTCATATAAAGAAAAATACATTCATCCTTCATTTTTAGTGGTTGGCTTTTTTATTTTACCTATCCCGTCTCAGTTTTTTGGTTTGGTTGTCCCTTATACAGTTTACAGTCTGTATAGGTCTGAATCCGTCTGTCCATCCAACAGTTTACAGTGTGTATAGGTCTGAATACATCCATCCAACAGTTTACAATCTGTATAGGTCTGAATCCATCCATCTACAGTTTACAGTCTGTATAGGTCTGAATCTGTCCATCCAACAGTTTACAGTCTGTATAGGTCTGAATCTGTCCATCCAACAGTTTACAGTCTGTATAGGTCTGAACCCATCCATCCAACAGTTTACAGTCTGTATAGGTCTGAATCTGTCCATCCAACATTTTAGTCTGTATAGGTCTGAATCTGTCCATCCAAATTTTTAGTCTGTATAGGTCTGAATCTGTCCATCCAACAGTTTACAGTCTGTATAGGTCTGAATCTGTCCATCCAACAGTTTACAGTCTGTATAAGTCTGAATCTGTCCATCCAACAGTTTACAGTCTGTATAGGTCTGAATCCATCCATCCAACAGTTTACAGTCTGTATAGGTCTGAATCTGTCCAGCCAACATTTTAGTCTGTATAGGTCTGAATCTGCCCATTCAACATTTTAGTCTGTATAGGTCTGAATCTGTCCATCCAACAGTTTACAGTCTG
>JACXGJ010003662.1:0-51756 GCA_016801105.1 Esox niger
TCTCTCTCTCTCTCTCTCTCTCTCTCTCTCTCTCTCTCTCTCTCTCTCTCTCTCTCTCTCTCTCTCGAATTAGGGGGTGGTTTGGGGAAATGTGCAGGCAAGAGGGGCATATCTACAGCTCAGACAGAGTGTCTAGTCATACATTCCCCCGAGGGACAGTAGTCCTCGCTAGAGAATGCAAGGAAAAATGTAACATCTGCGTACAGGCAAATCCTCCGACAGAGAACGCAAAAAATACTAGTTGCCTTGCACAAACCTAGGTTTTAGAGCCAGAAAGGTTTACTGTTTGTAGAAAGAGCCTATATCCTCCTCCCTTCATGTGAGGCATGAAGGGAGGAGAACACAACCTGGACCTGAGGCTGGCCTATCACAGGGCCTCACTCCAGATCTCCTTAACGCTGAGTGCCAAGCAGAAACTCATTAGTTCCCATTTGTACATTTTCTGGTACAGCTTGGCCAGTGTTGATCTAACATGGAGGTGAGTCGCTCTGACAGAGAAGGCATTCAAAGGGAGATTAAAGGACCGACATCACATTGCTACGTCTGGATTGCGACCTCAGCATGCACTGAGAGGGAGAGGGACAAATTAGCAGCCTACTTGGAAGAATACTTTTAAAGGCCTGTACACACCCACACCATTGTGTTATTGGGGTACACCCACATGGACCGACATCACATTGCTACGTCTGGATTGCGACCTCAGCATGCACTGAGAGGGAGAGGGACAAATTAGCAGCCTACTTGGAAGAATACTTTTAAAGGCCTGTACACACCCACACCATTGTGTTATTGGGGTACACCCACACCATTGTGTTATTGGGGTACACCCACATTTCAAGACAGAAAAGCTGCTTTGGAACATACTTAATTAACATTACGGTGAAAAAACTATTTCACTCATATTTTAAGTATTTATAGGTCATATATAATAGAAATCTGGATATACTAGGCAGTTACTTTAAGTGCCTACAGACTGTAAAACTATTCCATGTGATTCATGACTCGTCCCATACCAGCCACCAATGAGCAGAACGCATTAGCGCAACAAAGGGAATACATCATTTTTACATGACTTATAAGCTTTTCCCTCTAATGCGCATCAATCATTTGCCATTACGTGTGTGGGAAATGAACAAAGGGAAACGTGAAGTTTGATGGCAGGACTGTGCGGCTAAATCTCTGTTGCCTGGGCAGCCATTTAACTGCTAAACACTCCCAGATTCCACGTGCTTTCAGTGGGGCAACACGGATGGGATTGGAAACACAGGACTCTGTGACGTCAGCAAATTGATTACGCTGTTGACAGGCAGGGAGAAGGGGAAAGTGTGATTCTGTTAAAATCTTTTAAAGGGTTCTGATTTAGGCAAATGTAAAACTTCATAGAAAGTAATAGCGAAGCTGTGAAAAAAACTATTTGGAACAAAGAAAAGACATCTCATTCTGCACGTGTCCTTAAATTCTGTGGTTCATGTATCAATATGAAACCCAAAAAAATATACTTAAACCGCAAACCCTAATAAACATAATATGCCTCATTTTGGATGATGACAAATAGAACATCATTACGCAGAAGCTTAAATGCACATTGCATCCAAACATCTGCTGATCACTGAGCTTTACATCTAGAGAGTGCAATCCTTCATGCTGTGAGCGGGGGCTGCTGTGTGAAGGCATTCAAATGAGCTACACCTTGAGACAGGTGAGATGAAACACAATGCTCCGGAGCCCGTCAAGCTGAAACACTTTCAACGTTCTTTTTTAAATCTTGGAAAAACTTTTAACAGTGTGTTAGATGGTTTGACAGATTTGGTTCAGGTAAATGTCAGATATTTTCAATGTTTAATAAAACAACCGGAGAAGAAATTTCAACTTGGGGTAAACACCCACGATGTCTTCACATTAGACTATGCAGTTGAACAGTTTCCTGAACCTTATTGTGAGAAACTTGCATACTATCCAAAAAGGTTTTTGTTACTACAGATAAATGAGTAGATGTTTCAGCAGATAAATAACAAGAACGAACAAAATAGACAAACCTAGTTTGGCCGCGAGTAGAAATGAATGTGGTGAAGAAGCTAAGTTGAATAAATAGCAGCTATTTATGGGCCAATGCCAGCATTGTTGTGAGAAGTGGCAAAAAATCTGTTCCTGTGCTTAGTATATGGAAAACCACTTGCATATCAAAAAAGTAAATTGCATGCTTAAATTAGAATATTTTAGATTAGATCTTGAATTAGATTTGAAGTTCAGAATGTTTTGGTCAGAGGCAACTATATTCACTTATTCCATTAAAATAGTTTAACTAAAGAAATTGACAGAAGAGGAACAGAAACACTAAAAATACTATAAAAAAATATAAATAAAATACTAATTGTCTGTATATTACTCAGAGTTGTAAGGAAAAAGGGTAAGGTTTAGGTTATAGAGGGAGGGTTGGAATAGAAAATATGGTGTGGTTGGAATTAACACATATCCTCAACAAATCGAATGAGCACAAGCAAATGAACAACAAAAATAAAATCTTAAGCTCTGTTATATTATTATTTTTGTGTCATTCATCTTTTTTACCGTTTTCCCTTAGAAAATGTGCACAATATACACAATATATACACCGCTTTTATTTTGAAGTCAAAATATGAAAATAGTTTTTTTGCTGTTGATTCACTAATGTTGCTTGCATGAATCTACTGTAGCCAATTGTAGTTATCAAGCTGTGACAGTTAGCTAGCCAGCTTCTTACCTTTGGCTGTCGCTCAGACGATAGCTACTTTCTTTTTATCAATGTGACAGCCACTTACTGACTGTGTAAAACAAATGTGCACAGGCCCAGACAGAGCTAGTTAACTTTCTCTGACTTAAGTCGCTAGCTTGAGATTCCAAATGTCAGGTGTATGACGGAATAAAAAAAGATTCTGTCTTTCTGTGACAGTGCATCGCAATTTAGCAGTGGCAGTGTGTCACTCTGATTACAGTAAGAGGGAAACACTGGTGGTGGTTCTGGGCATATTGTTAACAAGCCTATGATAACATTTCACTAGGCCTTTTGCTTTTGCCCATCTGGTTTGAGTGACAAAGGCCTCTACAACTCTCGTGGTTTGTCACAGTTGTCTCTTAGAATTTGTCACCCTTTCATCTGTCCATGCCATTCAACTTGACTGTCTCTTTCATTTAAAATATCATAGAGGAGATTAAAACCTATCACTTGCTTTGAGGTAATGCTTAATTTTTCTTTTAACTAACAATCTGTAATCAAAGTTTAGAGTTGTTCATGTGGGTTCGGCGTTGCTTGACGGCAATTTGCAAAAACTGCCATAGATCCTCAATAGGATTGGGATCAAGACATTGACTGGGCAACTGAAGGACAACTATTTTCTGTTCTTGATCTACTCCATTAGTTCTTGGTCTTGGGACCATTGTTTTGCTAATAGGTGAATTTCCTCATGCTACCTCCAACTGTGGGTTTTTCCTTTAGAAAATGACAGAGGCATTAATGGTAGAGCCAAATGTAATTGTGTTGAATACTTCTGCAAACAAATATTTCACAAAATAATGTTTACAGTAAATTACATGACAAGTTCCTGTTTCAAAATAAAATATTAAACACAACCAAATGGCAATGCACCATTCATTATTCAATGTCACAGAATTGGTCTGTACAATTTTGCAAGGCACTGTATTATTAAATACATTGAGAAATATGATATTGACCATATCCTTAACAAGCCTTGGAAAAAACAGAATCCATTCTTAGGTATTTAGAGATGTCTTCCTGTCTTTTGGTAAGCAATGTATGGCTAACATTGGCATTTTAGGGAGACCTACACACGGATACACACACATACCGGCAAAGATTTACAGCTGCAGACCTGGCACACAAGGAGACATTTCCGAGTTACTGTGGGAGCACTTCTGTTGCCCTGAACTGAATTCCAACCTGTCAAAAACATCTTAAAAATTGATTGTTCAACACAAGCAATTGAGCAGACCTTTAGCATTGCAGAAAGGAATTGCTAGGAAAATAAAGCCAATGCAGGGATTGTGGTTCTTCTGTATAAACTGCTCACAGGTTAGAGAAACCGCTATAGCACTTGGTGATTCAGGTGAACTAGCCAAGCATCTAGTGAAACATATCCCCTCAGGGCCAACGGTCATCTTACAAAAGAAAGATGAGCAGGATGGAAGCTCTGCAACTGGTGTCATGGTAACGGATTTATTCCATCATTACGATGAATGATCGATCTGTTGAAACTTCTATTATCTGTAAATGGGATGATGAATCATTTAATCTTTATCCAAGAATTTATGGCTGATTTGTGTTTTAGACAACTTGTCTGTAATGTTGCCATCCTGCACGCACACGCAATCCATGTAGCAAGTAAAATCATTCTTACCGTTTTGAATGTCCAATACATGGTGCTTGTCCAACATCCATCCTCCCATGTTGGACGCGTCCAGTTCATAACCTTGTAAAATGGCTGTCCTCTTCTCCCAGAGGAGCAAATCCAAGCAAGATTCATACTCATAGCCCACTGACACTAGAAACAACAATGGTATGAAGCTAATTAGAAAACAGGTGGTTTCAACCCTGAATGCTAATAGCTGTATCCAGGCACTATACGTTGCGTTGTGCATGAGAACATTCATTAACTGTGGTATATTAGCCATGCACCCTGCAGGCTTGAATGAAACACCCGAGGACCTACAAGGAGACTGGAAAAAATATGAAGAATGAGGGTTGATCTTGTAAATCAAATTTTGTAATCCAAATTATTTATGGCTGAAGAAACCTCTGTGTAGGTAGTTACAGTACCAGTCAAAAGTCTGGACAGACTAACACATGGTTAGCATGTCCAAGCTATTAACTGGTACTGTATACTCTCAGAGGAATGTAATCAGTATGCTAATGTCACAGCTAAATGTTACACCACTAAAAGCACATCTGATGTACTATTAGTCCTCTGAACAGAATGCCTCTGTGTTGTATATTAAAATGAATTATTTTAGGAGAAAAATACATGACCTTAAGTGTAAATACATAGGTTCTCTGGTGGGTCAAATATTGAGTAATTACACATAAAACTGTGAACTCAGCAGAGCAATGCCCTTGTATTGGGGACATCTCAAAACAAACATTAATCTGGCAGCTACAAAATGGTTCAAAGTTCAAAGAAAAGAAATCCGAGGATTTATTTAAAGATCAACCTCCGATATACCATTTGGATCTGACACCACTGGCAGATGATAGTCACCTAACATTATTCGGACAGCTGTGTTTCAGCATGGACAGAGACTCACCAACAGCCTCTGCAAAGCCAAAAACCTTCTGGTTATAGGCATCTGTCTTGTCCCAGACAAATGTGTAAGAAAGGTCAGGAAAGGCAGGTAACAGTTTCTGGAACAGTCTTCCCATGACAGCAATCGTCAGGTGAACCTTCATCAGTCCGACCGGGAGTCGTTCCTGGGTCATGATGACTTTGAGGATGGGCTTGTAGCCAGACGTTCGGGAGCTGAGGTAGACCAGATTGAGGTCACTTCCGGGTATAGCCACTTCCTCATTGAGGACCTATGATTTAGGGTAGAATAAATAAATGAAAGGTACCAAACATATTGAGATGTAGACAACCATTAAAATCTCGGGGGTCACTTAGACATGTCCTTTGACAAGATACGCACACTTTTTGACCTTTAAATGAACATCAAAACGGTCATAAATATTGCAGAACCTTCTTTCCCGGTGAGATTCAGATTGCAGTACGTATTATACTAGAGATCATCTGACCTGGGTTTCGGGTACGACAGGGCTGTCCTCAGGGGAACTTCTGTAGAAGGTGGACAGAGGTGAGGCCAGGATGACTGGGCTAGGACTTTGCAGGCCGCTGAGATAACAGCTGGGAATATCGTTGTCCTCCCTCTTCATCACTACTGTTTCCATCACGTGGAATACATTCCAGGGCAGCCAAACGGTGCGGTGCATTATGGGAAAAGGGGCACGCTCCAATCTCATGGTCAGTGCCGCACCGCCATTGGCCAGCAGGTCAAACCTGGAGACGGCACAAACAAGGGGAGGAATAACTTTTTAAAAAATTATATAAAATCATGGAATCAGCAATTGAATAAAATAAAACCACCTTGTCAATAGAGACTGGTAGACATTTGATATCCACTGTTTATTTTTACATAGCATGCAATCATGAAGACAGCATTTTATTTATCGACAGTCTTACACTGAAACTTTGCCGAAACTCCATAGATCCGTATCCACAGACTTTGGCTGTTTCAGACCAAGGTTTCAAGTAGTAGGTTACAATTGTTTTATCATTGTTTGTCACATTATAGTCGTTCACTGAATCTATTTTAAAACTGTGTGTATTCAGCCATGCTGTAGTCACTGAAAAATGAGTATCTGTTTGAGTAGTCTTGTGTTTCACTGGTGGAGTGGTTATAATTAGTATCACATATCGCATGATAGAGTTACTGCTCTTTGAAGTGCTGCTGCGCTATATATTCGGTGAAATTCAGCACCCAAAGGGTAAAGTATCTGCACTGTGAAACTGCAAAGACACAGACAATACTAAACATATCAGGACACGCACACACCAGTGTTCATTTTGGGTCCTTTTTTTTATTTCGTATTGTCTTAGTCATTTTGACTGAAGTATCTTAAAGTTTTAGCCTGATTTATATCATTTGAATGACTGACCGAGTCCAGTTATTGTCAAAAACAGTGAGCCAATTTAGTCCAAAAAATCCCCATACATTTTAGTCCGATCAAAAGTATTCTCATTAACCTACAGCATAGTAAACATATCACTGACTTGTACACAAACATACATGTTTAACTAACATGTTTCTGCATAAACATTATTGGAATAATTTATATCCAGCAGCTAAAGGGCAAGAATGTATGCAAAAATCCATTCACCGACTAGGATTAAATGCATTTTAACTCTAAACATTTGAAACAACTCAACTGCAATGCTTTTGTTCAATGAAATTATTCATGTCAGCTGTGACAGCTAATCAGAAGGGGGGAAAAAATTTAACTGTGGGAAATTCACAACGTCCACAACAAACAACTAGCTAGCACCAGGGCACCACATGTACCGTGGCTATACACATTCTTAATTAGGGATCGCGCATACTAGTTCATGGTCGCTATACACCATATTTGACCTGAAACCCATTTCCCCCTTTAAACCACCTCCTTCTTCACACCACTCCATCCTTTCCATGGGGGGGCACAGCTGCAAAAGCCCAATGCTTTGATGTCGTTCCTGTCCTCTTGACTCTCTGAGCTGATACGATGGCTAAGCAACTGTGCTTGTCCCTTAGCATTTACCAGAGGGGAAGCAGGTTGGAGTCCCATTCCAATGAACGACCGCAGTGCCGGTCCCACGGACCGCAGCGCCGGTCCCACGGACCGCAGCGCCGGTCCCACAAATCACAACATATTCAAGTCCAGACAAACTTTAGCCACATAATTTGTTGCCAGAGTGAATAAAGCAGCGGGGCACATGCCAGTAACATCAGACAGACTATTGTAAGATGATACGCATCCCGGAGGAGAAGAATGTTTTCCCTGAAATGTATGTACGACTTTGTTAGATAATGAACCACATTACACGGTAATAGCCTGAAATAATCTGACTGTAATCCTGTGATAGTCCACACTGCTGCCAGATTGATTCTGCTGTGGCTTATTGGATGCGTTTTAAACAGCCTTGGTCTATGAATGGTCCCAACATCTGTGACATTTGCTTGAGCTATTGTTGTATGGCACACTGCTCCGCAGTTCCCGTTTTGTATTGTTTTTGGACATTGCTCCATTGATGCATCTGGGAGGCATTTTTATGCCCCACAGAAACCTACTGCCAGAAGCGCCATGGTCTGGGGCATCCAGCAGGCCTGAGTGGCTATGTCTGGTAAAAATTCAAGGGGTCCATGTCCAGTTTTCTGAAAACTCAAATTTAATTCAAGTTTCAACTGTGTTGCCCTTTGACACAGGGTTATTAATTGTTACACTGAAATGAATCACCCCCACACAATCGTTTTTTAAATTTTACAGTTATTTCAGATTGTGGTAGCCAATGCTTTTCCTATAGGACACACCTTCTGGAGGTGGGCAATTGTTCTAAATGCAGTGTTTTATGATTAAAATAAAGCATATATTCATTTAAATATGGGTGTTAAACTTTTTCTTCTGAGGGCTGAACCAGGACATTTCCAGTACCAGGTATAGCTAGTGACAGGCCACCAAATTAGACCTAACCCCAGAAAACTGGAATGTCTACTCACCTTACATTAGGGGAGAACATGTATTTCCCACACAAAAACACACTTGACCTTAACAGCAATTTTGTGCTTTGAATCAGTGTAATAACACGTGCTGCCACAGAACGTCAAATATCAACTAAAAATGTCAAAATTGCCAGAAATGTCCTGTAGGCTTACCAGACCTTAACTGAACCCGCATAAAGGTCAGAGACGGTGTGCGTGTTTGATATATGGTATTTCTTGTGTGCATGTGCACACGTGCATTCACATAGCCCTCTTACATGCCATCCTGGCGCGTAATAGTGTAGCCGTAATCAGGGTAGTCGCGGAAGGACACGTTCACTCCGATCAGCGGGGTTGCGTCTCCCGTCAGCACCTGACCCCGGATGATTGATGCCAGGCTGTGACAGTACATAAACACAAAGAGGGTCAAGAAAACAAACAAAATGGCAGACAGAGTCAACGAGCAGTCATATATTTCTCCAAACATTTGTCCTTCCTCAGTTAGGTTACAAGCAGTCTGATTTACTGACCGTTAGCAACACTCATGTCAGCAATTGTTATTCATGAAAAGGCAACAGCCCTCTCTATTTACCACTTTTAAGTGGTAATAACTCATAGGGAATAGGACTCACAGCCATCAAGGGCCTCTTACATCTAGCAGTTTACACGCAAAGGTTTTTGGATATTCTACATGGGTAGCCATTTCCATAGCAATTATTCCACGTACTGTAGCTTGTTCCAGGACCCCACACACATTCTTGCATTTCTAAAGGTGTGGTAATTTGTTAAGTTGGGCAACGGTCTGAAGGTTCAAAACAGTCTGGAAGTTCAATATACTTCCCTGACTCTACATTAATCTTCTTGAGTATGGTGGACCCCTAAACAAACATTACCTCAAATAACCTACGCATAACTTTAGAAATTAGTAGTGTAATTCACACAGTGCCTTTCTGTCATGTCTTGCTGTGGTTTCAGTCCACATTATAGGAGATTCCTCATCACAACGCATATAAGGTATTTCTTTCCTCTTTGGATTGCTGTCTGGATTCCAGTATTTTGGGTTAGGGTCTTTTGTTAACAATGGAATATATTTCACCCCTGTTCTCAATGTTGCATATCTAGACAAAATCAACACTACTACTGGTGATACTCATCCAGCCCTTGCAGATTCGCTGGAGTTTTGGTAAGAAATTAATTGCACAATAATACAAGCAATTATGAACAAAGAGAAATAAGTCAATGCACTGACTGTATTAATCTCGTTCACAATATTTTACCCAAAATAGCTGGAATTCTATTTTAGGCAGCTTCAATTTATTTAGTCCAACTTAGTGAAATGTCTCTGCATAAATACATAATAACATAATATCTGCATCTGTAAAACACAGAACTAAGAATAAAGAGAACCATAGTTTTCTACCTTACCAGTACAATTCCCCCAGCAATCAGGTCAGAATCAGGGTTCCAAGGTTCCAAGCGAATAACTATACATTTTTATGTTGAAAGTGATATCTTAACAGAGAGAAAGCTACAATAATTGCCTCATTCTATATTAATGGCTATTTACATAAGGAATACTCTGAAAGTATTCTGTGAGTTGAGGGAAATGCTATTCCCAAAGCATTCCACATGCATTTGGCAATTAACATCCTCTCTATCAGTTGCAAAACAAACTCTACTTATGATTCAGAACAGCCGGAGAGAGTGAATTGAGATTCCTGCTGAAAAAAATAAATGTAGTGCTACTCAAAAACGTGCTTGCAAATTGATATCAGAGCCCTCATGCTTTATTCATTGGGGATAGCCATAGCGCTTTATGTTGACGAATGACGGCATTTGGTTATTTCCATTACAAGGTTTCACACCACTAAGGTGGGATGCAGCCAATCATTTTGCTTAACATGCAAATCAATAAGAACGTTTCCCCCTTCCTCATCAAGTCAAGGTCCCCAAGCCACAGTTTGTCTTGCAGAAGCAACTCCAGGACAAAATTGCTGAAATTCCATCAACTGCGCTTATGTCAACAATAAAGTACTGACAACTAGTTCTGACATGGAAATTACAATGGTTTCAACACCACACAAGAAAATTGGGCTTCATAAGTCTCACCTGCTGTTGAAAGGGTTGTCACCGGGTATCACATGGCTACCACCGGGCCCAACCAGGAAGCTGACATGCTCATAAAAGCTCTTGGGGCCAGACTGAATGGAGGATGACCCTTGCCCTTTGCTCAGAATTCGTGTTGGGTCTGGGGATCCGCGGCAGTAGGGCTGGCTCTGGCAGAAGCTCTGCAAACAGCAGTCCGGGTCCATACAGTCCACCAGTCCATCTGTCAGACCAAGATGCAACAGTGTTGGCATTGGACAACACCCTAACAGAACTTGGTACACCCACTGAGAGAACAGAAGTGTCTGAAATATTAACACTGTGAAGAGGACTCTCGTACGGTTATATGACTATACTGTACTTTCTGTTGCATATTTTGACACCATATGTTTTCAGATCTTGTTTGAGTAAAAAAACATGTACGGCTTTGAAACAGGGATGGCCAAGCCATGTGAAATAATGCCTGTTTGGTCACTTTAGTGTGAACTGTTCACTTTCGGTCACAGTCATATAATTATTCCAATATATTGCATTCACTGTATAGCCTAAACAGTAAATACTACAAACACGAACACATTCTCAAATGTCCAATTTATTTTCAACTGATGATAACGTTAAGGCTTTAAAGTTGGTACTACAGCTTCATTGGCTAGAAAGCATGGCCCTTCTGAGTTTTCCTGTTGGGGTCAATCTGAACACGGTTTGGAGTTAATCGCTTCTAGAAGGAGATACATGTATAATCTGTAGTGAAATTCCCATTCAAATCTACTGTCTGGTACACATTGTCTACACTGAAAAGCATTAAAGGCATGTAAATACTCCCCATACAAATAACTACAAAACGACAATCTCAAGCCACCCGAGACAGGGAAGACATTTCAGAGTTGGTTTAGTGTTTCATAGCTCATAGGCGTTAAAGTGGATTGTAATTTATTTATTAGTCTCTAAAGTGGATGAAAGAAATTGGAAATCTAAAGACATGCAATAAGACAATGAGAGAAATCTAAAGTTGTTCTTTGCCTTTGGCAAGCACACCTAATTACGGGAACGAGAGTGAAAAAAACGCCACTCATACTTATTGAATTAATTAAATTTAACATCCAATGCCCCCACTGTGAAAAAGTGATTGCCCCCTTAACTGACTCAATAACCGGTTGTATCAGTTTAAAGATTACACTCACCCATAGTCATTAATTAAACAAAAGGTCCAATCGAGATATGACATTTAACCCTATCCCTCGTGTGTGCCAGAGAAAGCTGCAAAAGGCGGCAGCCAAACCTCCTCCAGTTTTTTAACGGTGTCTCACAACGCCATAGAGTATTCGTCGCATGGTTCCACGTAGACCTCAAATTCAGCAATATTGACGTGGAACGGAAAGCATTTTAACAATGTGAAATCTTATAAAAAATATGTTGAAATACACAAAGTAACATGACAGCCTTAGAAAAGGTTTCTGACAAGCGATGACATTGATGTGGTCGTTTTATGTACTTTTGTATGTGAGTGCTTGGGCAAAACCAAAAACGCGCACTTCTTTGGGCCCCAAGGACCAGGATTAAGAACCACTGACAGAGTAAGGCATGTGTGAGGATTCGATCTGGTGTAGACTGGGGGAACGGAAACTTATCTGGACATACAACCAACACCACAAACTTCAATCAACAATCTCAGTCTTGAACTCTACACAGACTTGAGTAGCATAACCGATCCGAGCCACAGCAGGACAATCTGTAATTTAACCAACCCATTCACCGAAAAGTCTTTCTACAGGCAACAGCAAAAACAGGACTTCAGACATTACAAAACCATTCATCACTGCCTCTACTAGTTCCACTGATGACATTCCTGGCAATATGTTGTACCTATTAATTTAACTGCCAAGCAGTATATTTGTGAATTGTATGAGTCATTACTTAAACTTCACTTTATTCACACAGCAATACCTTAAACATGTCATAAAAGTTAAGTAAATAAAACCTTTTTAAAAAATCATAATTTTTTTTAATGATTTGCACATCATTGCATTTCATGCATTGTCTAAAATTTTTGGAAACTGGTTTGTATTATGATTACCTGTTTGCTTGAGATCTGCAAAGTACTTAACAAGATGTCAGTTCCACATTATTAATTAAACATGCAACGCTTTGACCGGCCACAACATTGCTATTGGTTTTAAAACTGAACATTGACCAGGTGTTTTATTTGCTTTTCAGCCATTCTTATTCAAAACACATATGTTGTTCTTACCCCCTTCATTGTCCTTTCCGTCTGAGCAGAGGGTCTCCGTGGCAACATCACAGCCTAGCCCCCTCCATCCTGACTGGCAGATACAGCGCCACCCGACTTGGTCCAGGATGCATCTTCCGTTGCTGTTGCACAACCCAGGGCACCCGTCTGCCAAAACAGCCATGTCATATACACATACTAGCCAATCAGAGAGAGGGCTACAGGTTGAGGGGAGGAGACAACACCTGGTCAGGGGTGGGACAAAGAACAAAATGAAAAGGACAATATAAAGTGGACAAACCAACAGTACGTAGATTTCTGACGTTTGGGTAAGAGGGAGTAAAAATTGTGTAGTTTCACATGGGTTTCAAAACATTTCAGTTAACTCTTAAATGGAAACATTCTGGGCAAATTCAGGATATTAAGAATGGATGGAGGTCAACACAGTTCGAGAGCAGTTGTTAGTAATGCAAATACACGTTGCTTGCTCTGCTTTTTATAATATGCTGAATAGTCAGTTATTCTTGTGCTATCTGTGATATTTTCCAAATTCAGCACTAAAAAACAAGAACGTTAGCGAGATCTAAAACTATCACAATGCCCATGTGAAGTTACAATTAGAGACAGCTGTATAAAGGTTTAAACAAAAAGGTACATGGTGGTCACAACCTCTCTAATTAAGGATATTGCACTCTTTGTCAGAATGTGTGAACGGAGAAAAGAGCAGACCAGGATGGACTAAAAGCTACATCAGCAAGGACAGGTAAAGGGCCAGAAGAGTGTTGGACCTCGTTAGGACAGACAGGTATGGAGGCAGGGGGGATCAGGATCACAGTAGAAACAGTGACAGACTGGGACATGTGACAAATGGCATGTGGACACCGTGCTTGGAGTAGAAAACAGAGAGCAGGTGAGTGATTGTTGGTGACAATCTCTCTGGGGTGGTCGTTCCATTACCTTTGTATCCTATCTTGTCTGCTCCTATTACCATTGATGAGAGGGAAAACATTTGGAAAACAAAATTACTTATCTACTGCAGGAAAACTTTAGATGACACATCATCTGAGTAATGATGATAGAAGACTCCCTTCCTTACGAAAAGATTGTGTCACGATTTGAGGATGCTGTTAATTGAATCATTTAAGAATCTAATGTTTTACGTTTCGAAAATAGCTATATTAAAGGATCACATTAAACAGAGTAAAAACAGGAGGTGTTTAAAGGTTTGTGACTTTATACAATTATATTATCTATAGGAGTTGGGAAAAGGGTGTTCCAAAACCACGCCAAAGCAAGAAGTCGGCATTAACAATAATCCAAAAAACACAAGACCCCTAAAATCTTGTTTCATAGCATAGCTTGATGTAATGACAAGATTTATTCTGTGTTAATTCCTGCTAAAAGGTTAGCTTGTCGAAGGATGGATGTTTCAGCATCGTCTCAGAAGAATCTGCTGTTTGACTAAGCGTCTGAGACATGCACGAGCAGTTCCAAGTCCGCTGCCTATTGGATGGGAACCAGACACATTTACTATTGTAGTATAGATGAAGCCTGGTCTGGATTGTGAAACTGACTGCTAGCTTGAAAAAAATGTAATCGTACTTTGCAGGATACTACTCAGGTTGGCTTATATGTCAGTAGCTCGGAAAGTGTTGATAAGCCTTTGCTTATCAGTTTTAGATGCTATTTTTCTAGTCTAAGCAGCAATTTCATGTTGACACATTCTGATACTTTTAAAAATGTACGTAGAGACACTCCCTTCTGAGGTAAGTTTTTATTACATTCGTCATTTAAGTAATTTAGCAGACACTGTTATCCAGAGCACATTACAGAAGTCAATAGAGTTAAGTCACAACAACCAACTTTCCACCTGTATGAGATTGGAACCAGCGACCTTCAGGATACTGGCTGATAATGCTCTAACCACTTGATAAAGAGATTCTGGTTGTTAGAATTTAATAAATATGATTTATTAGGAAACAAGATAGAGAGAAAGATATATTACCTGAGACCCTGGAATCCAGAGCTGGTTGGACAGGGGAAACGGAGAGGACGGGACCGGCAGATGAAAAGAGAGAAATAAATGAATAAATGAGGAAGTCACAGAGAGAGAAAGAAAAAAAGAGAAGGAAAGAAGAAAGGAGAAATGGGAGAAAGAAAAAAGACAGACAAAGAGTGGGGAGGAGAGGGAAAGAAGTAGAAAGAGAGGGGAAAAACCGAAAAGAAAAAGAAGAGAGAAAGAGGAGAGAAAAAGAGAGCATGCAGAACAACAATTAGATACGGCAGAGAAGACATACACAAAGAACATGGAGGACACTATTAATCAGTTTGAACATGAATGTTTCACAACTGCATGTGTTCGAATCAGCTGGCTATAGTTATTTGACTTGCCTGATAAGTGACAATGCAATTCAATGTTGCCAAGGTATATGAACTAAATAGACTAAGATACATGGAGCAAAGGACTGTAGGTGCAGCTCATGCATGGTTTGGCACTATTTATCACCTGAATAGCTCAATTCTAACCCCATTAGTTCAACAGAAAGGCTCTACTCGAGGGTGAGACTCGAGGTAATCAGCCAAAGTTTGATTAATGATAGAAGGCATGGAGGTGATGCCAAAAATGACAGAACAGGGGATAAAAAGAACAGAGCTGAGAGATTAGGATTTCCTAATTTGCTCAGACACTCACACGATAACGTATCAAATGTTAGAAGCTTTGTCTCTGTAATACACTGATCTGTTAGCTCTTTCTTTAAGGTTTTATTATAGGCATTACACCAAATGTTTTGTGTTTACAGAGCAATGAAATTCTGCTCAGACAAAACAATGGCAAGGAGTAGTAATGCTTTTTTCAAATGTTACAGTGGTTCAATGTTTGCAGTGCATCTGTTTATAATTTTTTTTGTATAATGCCATTTTTGATGTTTCGTGTGGAACCAAGGAAGAAATGCTGCTGCTTTTACCAGTATCTAATGACGATGCAAAGAAAACCCGATAATCCCAGTAGGGACATGGTTTTATTCACAACACACATCAAACTAACAAACACTCCACATCATGTAAATAACATTATTGCAGTAAATATAGTTATTTACTGCATTGTTTATTGACAAACACTTGCCTGGGCGTTTTATGTTGGGTTTAGTACTTACTGGAGAGCATTGTTGTGTGAACTTCTGCAATTAGTTATGTTACTGATTAGTCACATCTTTACCATTCATGTGGCTTATACTGCTTCAAAAACGCATCCAAGAGCAGCTTATACTCATCACTGTACGCCTAAAAGGGGCTCAGATATACATTACAGCATTCATTGTAGACTGTCATCCCAGTAAACATATGTGCATTTCAACCACTTCATCATTGGAACCAAGGATGATAGTTAAAGGAATAAAAAAAAAAAAAGGAAAATGAAGGAGAAAAAAGCGGAATCAAAATGCAAAGCAATAGGAGCGTTGCTTAAGCCTCTAGTTTAAAAACAAGATTGTAACGGGTTCAACAATAGCTTATCCTGGGTAGCAGTCTATTTCAGCCCCCCTCGTCAAGGTCTTGCCATGTAATGTGATTACAGACGCTTTCTGGGAATGAAATTTATGCAGAGTCCAACAAGAAAAGAGTAAGCTCCTAGATCCCGGTAAGAATAGGTAAATGGCTGCCTATTCATCCCTGCAGATTTATGGCAAGGAACTTGTTTCCTGACGGGGGTCTTGAACAGGAAGAGGCTGAATGGGATGGGATCTTAGCTGGCGCTGAGGTGGCAGAGACTAATAACTTCAGGAATGTGACCCCTCACATCAACCTGCAGAAATCTGATTGTTGTGTACTCACTTTTAAGCGCCAGTCAGTATCACTCTCTGGAGGGTAACTGCTCATGAAGAGAAAGTCTTGTAGCCATGTAATTACGGTTCAGGAGTTTGGGAACACCAGGTTCGCTGTTTCTATGAAATCTCGGTGCTACAAAGGTGGTTCAGGTAACACAGCAGTGGCGCATCCAGCCAGCAGTTTAACTGCTGCCCGATAAGGCAAAGTGTTGAGGAAGTTGAGTTCAGGGGTCAAGAAGCGCCATTAAAGTGCTCATTATTTCAATTAATGCAAAGATAAGCTGCCATCTCTATTCCACTGAGAGAAATCTAAAACAAGACATGGCTGGCATATCATAACCTGCCAGTACAGCAGAATAAGAGGTAGGACTCTATGTAGAATCACAGGAAAAGGGCATGAGTTCAGGGACAGCTGAGGTGAAAAGGAGGTGCGAAGGAGAGTTAGTCTATAAGAGATATGGTCAGTTCCATCCAAGTCAACTGTGTCCATTCAAGACTGAAATTGCATTTCTGTAAATGTATTCAACAGGGTAATTAAACTAGAACTGGAAATGTATAAGAGTGAATGTGGTCAAACCGTTAATTGAATCATCACATATGCTTCAGGTTGCATAAGGCCAGCATGGACTGAGAGAAATTTCTTGAAATTCCTTTCAAGGTCATCAACCAATTCTGATTTCCAGATGCTGTCCAAAGCAATGCGGGCATTTTACAGGAATAACGGCGAAGTTGTTCACATTCCTGGCTTTGGCACACATTATCAAGTGATTTGGGGTGTGGGATGATTGAAGACAACGCTGCACAACTCACCAATGGTGCAATGTTCTCCAGTCCAGCCCTGGTGACAGTCACACTTGCCCTCTCGGCAGACGCCGTGGTCGGTACAACGGGGATGGCAGTCCCTCTGGTCGCACTCAGAACCAGTCCACCCTTCCTCACAGTGACACGACCCGCCGACACACGTTCCATGGGGACCACAGACCACCTTGCACATCTCTAACACACAAAACCCCCAAAGCAGAGTTGTCCATCATAAAGCGCACAGACATGGTGAACATGTGTGGACGTAGTGAATGATATAACCTGTTTTCTACTTGTTACGGAAGGTATTGTGTTGCAATTCAGCTGTGGCGGTGCCACCAACGTTTACATAATGATAAAAGAAAACTCATGTTATTTCCTCTAAACTCAGCTGTCCGTAGGAGACCAAAACACATTTCACTATGCCAAAAAATAATAAAGAAATATGTATTTTGTCTTTTGTTGCATTGTTTTCATATATTTTGCTGGCAGAGCCGACTAAAGAAGGCTTTTTTGCCGGTCAGTTATCCCCAACGCCTTCAGCTTGATTCTGACGCACTTAATCCCGCATTTTAAATACACGGCAGGAAAGTGCTAGTGAAAGACGTCTTCAGAGACACAGGCTGTTGAATAAGCAGGGGCTAAGGTCAACTCGCTTATTTTAAACACTAAGGACCGCAAAGAGCATAAGACCAACTAATTAAGCAGATGGCTTCATGCAGACAGGCAGCAGGCCAGGTGTGGGTGAGAAATTGTAATTCCTGAATCCATAGGTAGAAGGAGACCAGGAAGAGGGCTCCCAGTCACTGGCATATGCTACTACATCATATTAAAGGCTCTGTTCTTTTCTTCAGGGATTACTGCATAAAAACATAACAGATTTTTTTGTATTCATAGGAACTGGCCCAATAGCCTTCAGAGGCTTCAGAACACTTTGAAATCACCAGACTTGCTAAAGTTTGAAAAAGTAACTCCAAGTAGGCTAAATAAATCTGTCTCATCAGTGAGTCGGCAAAAAAGTGTTGAGTTTAGTCTGAAGATCAACACGATCAACCCTAGTCCAATTTAAACCCTTGTGAATTATTTTGAAAACCCAAAGAACAGCAAAACCCAAGAAGAGATCTCAATCCCTTCCCGCTTTGTTTCTCCAAAACACAAAAGAGCTCTGTAACTCCAACAGTTCTATCCACCCTAACTTCCAATATTCTATCCACCCTAACTGACCCAGTATTGCCTTCAGTTCATAGGCTCCAAAACACTTTCTAATCTCCATAGCAGTTGTAAAGACCAGGCTTCCTAAGTTTCTCCCAGTTGGCTACAACAGCTTTTCTCAACAGGTGGGTCGCGTGTCAGGTCTAAGTAGGACGCTTACAAAACAAAGTATGCAACGCACTGCACCCGGTTACTCTCAGCATTTTCTAAACTTTACACATCCAATTAAGTGAGGAGAAAAACAAAACAGACTCTTGAAACTACAAGCTAGAAATGTTCGCCAACTACTTCATCTTGAGTCATAGATGTATTTCAGTTTTCAAGGCACATTCAAATTTCATTATTGTATAATGTGTACAGAATGTCTGTAATTCTGTATACAATCAGCAAAAAAGAAAGACGGTAATACTTGTTGGTTTAAAAGCTGAGTTTGTATACAGAACTGAAATTGAGCATTGAGCAAATGATTTGTTTTCAGATTCATCTCACCCATCTTAGATTACATATTACCTATTAGGTGAGTGTTACTGATGTTAGACCCAATCATCCCCTACATCAATCATCACATGCCGACTACTTACAAAACACAAATTCAATTATTCCCTTCGTATTATGAGAAATACAGAATTATTTTAAATAAATGGGTACAAATGAGATTTCCTTGTCTACTATAATTATGACATTTACATGATACAAAAAATATCTAGAAAGCATTTCGGCAAACAAAATGTGTGATGAATGTAAATATTTGAATCCCGAGGCCATACTAGTGAAGAACCAATCTTACATCCATCTCTTCACCTACATCTACTGTGTAGAGATGTCTTATGACTCTTGAGTAAATTGTGAGTAAGTCAATGATAGCAACACAATAAATCAAGTCTAATCACAGCCTTCAGAATTTCCTAAAGGTTAACACTTTACATTTTGCAGTTGTTCACTTCCTAGCAAATCCAGTGTCATTGGCACTTTTCAAGGGGTTGTTTTCATCTCCCTCTGAATGGAGTTTTTCTTCGATTGAGAGACCTTGGTGGGTCTCTGATTAAGCTCAGATGACACTCTAGAATATTAACCATGCCTCTAGAGAAGGGCTGTTCGATTCTAAAGGGCTGCCCCTTCCAAAAAGAATCCATGTAATCAATTTTTCATTAGTGCAAAGGTGTTTATCAGCTTTTAGCACACCCCCGATTCTAGCGCAATAGTGGAGTGGGTGGTCGATCTATGCCACGGCGCTTGATAACGAACGTTTATTTAATTGAAGTGGAATAGCTGGGATAATTAAAAGAAAAACATTACAACCATTCAAGTGGGCAAACAAGTTTGAAGTTTGGACCACAGCTTAAGCTAACCTTCATCCATTTAATATTCTTTTTTTACATTCACTAGAAAAGCATGCGTCAGTTGGGAAAGCAGACTGTGTCCTGAATTTTTAAGCTCATTTTCCCCACATTCGTTTTAGCGTATAAAAAAATGCCATCACCTAGGGTGTCGGTTGAAAGTGACTAAATTGAGACAAAAACTCTATTCCCCTATCGGACCACGCCAGCATTCCAGGTCTTCGGCTCATCTATCATTTCGGATTTCAAGTTCATAGTACACACTCGGATTTCAATCACACAATCAGGTTAACGTGTTGCTCAATCAATCTTCACTCCGGATGGTTCAAAACCCAGAAGGTTTCTATTTCACGGTACTCAATTTGGGTCGCCGACGGTGAGCCACATAAGCATGAACAAATTCTGCACTGCGATTAGACTAAACCAAATTATCCCAATCCAGAAGTGGACGATACTAGCAGCACAAAATAGCCCACCGATAGGCTAATTTTGCGACGTTTTCCTTATTACTTACAGACAATGACGTTCAGCAGCCTTTTCTTTGCTGGAGAAGCCTCCCCCAGGCAAACATATGCCAGCCTAACATATGGGATTTCAGCTGGGTATCTGTATAAGCACTTTGTGACAGCCGCTGAGGTAAAAATGGCTTTACGAAAACTATTTGATTGATGTTTTCCAGCTGAACTGAACGAGGAGTGAGAGAGGGGCATCTGACCTACAGAGCAGTCAGAGCCTGTCCAGTTAGGCTCACAGACGCAGGTGCCCGTCTCCGTCTGGAAGCTTCCGTGGACAGAGCACTGTTCAGCGCACGTACTCTTCAGGATCTCACAGCTTGTACCGCCCCAGCCTGGGTTACAGTGGCATTCACCGTGGTGGCAGGTTCCGTGGCCCGAGCAGACAGGGTCCAGGCAGTCCACTAAGGGTAACAGAAAAGCAGAAATAAGAGGGGAGCTGGATCAGGTTCTGTGTGTGTGTGTGTGTGTGTGTGTGGAGGAAATCATAAAAAACATTCTTCACATCCACCTTACTAGTACAGTCGGTTAGCGAACACGTTCATCACAGCAACTCAATTATTTGGCACTCATAAATAAAGGCTAGATCTTATGCCCTCATCAAACCAGACAGAGATGGCAAGTTGAAAAAACATGTCTGCTGACAACACTGTCTGCCCATTGCTGCCTACTTCCCCAATAGCACTTGTGTCCATTCCCTTGATTCCGTTTACAAAGAGCCAAGTCAGGTCAGTGACCTGCAGATGTAAATTTTACAAGTTAATTGCCTCTGTGTCTGAATTGGGATCAATGAAGTTAATCTGATTGAACACTGGGGGAAGAGGTGGCGAATGACTGAGGTGATACAAAATAAAATAAATAAATAAATAAATAGAGTCTCTGTATGAGAGTGATTTTGAGTCAAACCCAGTTCATTGTACTGGAGCACACCAAAGCAATCGTATTGGATGGACAAATGGGAATCAATTCCAATCTATAGAAGGGTGGTGGCTAGCTAAATGGTGATAGGGAGCTAATGTGTGAAGACTATTGACAAAGGAACAAAGGGAATGATCTGCTCAGTGAAGTTGAAAGGAGCAACAGTTTCAGCAGCATAACGTACAGTCCATGGCAGAATGGCTGGGTAAATGAAAGGGGGGCCACTACATCTCCAGGTGGTATTGTACCTTGTTCACAGCCGTTTCCTTTGTGGCCGGCGTTGCACACACAGCTGCCCGCCACGCAGACACCGTGTGCGCCACACTGGGGATCTAGACACTGAGTAGAGGGCACGTCACACTCTGTGCCTTTCCAGCCACTGTAGCACTGACAGCGCCCCCTGGTGTACTGGCCATTGCCACTGCATAGGACAGGACAGGCCGCTGTAGCGGTAAGAAACAAGGTTGTTAGAAAGTGCATTAGGCATAACAGATAACACTAACAGTCTCTGGTTTACAGCTGCAGTGTTGACAATGTTACATTTCGGGGGGAAAACAACCTGATATTTGTCGCTGTATAGCCGTGCTTCAAAAGACACAAAAATGACTTGATCTTAAAAATGTACCTCAAACCATTTTGCCCAACATTGGCGTTTAGCCCAACAGCTCTAAACTAAGAAGAAATAACTGATTTTGAAAATAAAGCTACTGTGTCCATCTATTGATCACAACATCAATATGCAAATTAGGAGGTGTATACCTCTGGAACAGTATGGCCCAATGAACCCTGGGAAACAGTGGCAGGAGCCAGACACACACTCTCCGTTGCCGTAGCAGTTGTGTGAACACTCCATGACAGACTCTGCTGGGACAAAAATAGTTATTCAGAAAATTACACAAGCTATGGTGACATTGACATCAGAGCTGGGGTCATTTCGCAAGGTAATTAAATTCAAAGCATGAATTCAAATTGGTCACACATCACAGGAAGCAGAAGTATAATTAAAGGAAGTAGAATATAATTTACAGGAATTCAAACCATTTTAACTGAATCATGAGAGTTTCAATTTAGCAATAATATATAATCTGAAATATATGCCATTGATTAATGTGAGGAACACACACAGATAAAAAAAAACACATGGGAGGTTACATGCTTCCCTTACATACAGCAGTGTATGATCTGTGTATGAATTATAGATAAAATTCCAACAGTTCAAACACTTATTTTTGTTTAAAATATTCTGACACCACACCTTTAAAACATAAAACATTATGGGTGTGGTTTCTATCAGCTTCCTGGACTTTAATACTGTGGACTATTAGCTTGGAATGCCGAACAGTACTTTTAAATCGGAAGAACTTGGTCTGTGTTTAGACATAATTGACAATGGCTGATTTCTTGACCTGTCAATGTTTACATTTTTTGATTATTTCATTAGATTACATTTTTTGATTATTTCATTAGGTTACTTACATTCATTTTATGTGGTCTGTTTGTAAATTTGAAATAATTACTTGCTTCTGCCAATCACAGCCAGGACACACTTGATTAAAATATTTTGAAAGTCAATGAGCCCTTCCTGGTTTTATAAAGGTTACACAATTATTGTTTTAAAGTCACTATCCCTTCACAAAAAGTGGTTGAATCAAAGATTCTCCCCACATCTTTTTAACACACCTTATTACCACAATCCAAAAACATTGGGTACATGCATGTATTTCCCTGCCACAGCAAACATTTGTATTTTTGTTTTTCTCCTTCACTTTCTTACCTTAAATAATCTGGGTAGTATGGACTAACATTGCATTGGCATCGGTTATTTTCCCTTTCTGGTTAATATGTCACTGAATGGATCGTTATCATTCCAGGTAAGTCGTAACATTTTACACGTGTTTAAATCATACATGTCACGTTTGCTGTTCGCTGACTACTCATATGTCACGCTGTCCATCTCAAGCCAACCCATCTCATACATTTTACATGGCACAGAACATTTACATTCTCTTTAACACATTCTTTCTCTGCCTTGAAATCTTACTTGAATGACTGATCGTGCCCACACAAGCAACAAAATCTCTGAACTGTTTACAAGCTTTTTAAATCCTCTCTTTGATTTTGAAGTTAATCTGACATATCCCACAGTAAAGTCGTGTGTTGGTTCAACAGACCAGCGCTCGTAAAGGGCAATCCCCCCAAGGCTAGGGGCTCACTTCGATTGGGCTAAATTGGCAAACTTTGCTCTTATTGCTTTCGAAGACTTGTACTGGATGTACACTACAAGGCCATCAGTTTCAACAAGATCAAGGCAATTTTGAAACTGGATGTCAATAACCTCATATCTTTAGAAACAGATTGACGGATATCCCTTAGGAAAAACATTAACTCAACCGTTTTTTTTTCCACAGTAAAATCCCTGCATTGTGAAGGCAGTCTGAAGGGTTGACATTCTCTTGCCATGAAGAGACGTAACAAAATCCACAATGCCAACAGCCCGGTCAATTGCAAATGCAGTTTTACATGAATGTCCCATACGCGCTAATTTAATAAAAATTCATCGATCTGTACCCAATATAATGGCGTTGTACGATACGGTCTCTGGACTCTTCCCGTCGTTGTAGAAGGCCAGATGCCACACCCCAGAGTCCAGGTACTGGATGAAGCCAGCTTGGTGGAGGCTGACCTGACGCTCCATCTGGCCCCTGGCCGGAGGCTCGATGGAGGCACGTCTCTCCTTGGCGATGAGCCGGCTGCCATCCAACAACTCCACAAAGTCATACTGAGGGACAGTCAAGGACAGAGGTCATTTGGCGCCTATTAATGCATTCATTATTTTAAACAGGAACAATAACGGTTTGTGGTTGGATGTGCATAGAGGTAAAACAGATCTAACGCCATAGAGATATCTTCAACTTGTATCAAGTCCTAGTGTCAGAAGCTTTTAATTATGCATGCTCCATGAACGAGTAAACACCAAACAGACTAATGAAAGCAGAAAAAAATATCACATAAAAGAAGATTTGGTTTCTGCAACGGGATATGCAGGGGAGACAGCAAATGCGACCCCTAAGTGACCCACTGCCGATAGGAAATAAAGCATTAAAGGAGGAGGGAGAGAAGTCAACACTCAAGGGCTGAACCCTTCTGAGAGGAGTGGAGAATATTAACCTGCGGATGTATGCTGCTTTGTGTTAGTGGCCCGGGGGGCAAGCAATAAAACAGTCCAGGAGCCAAACATTCCTTCACTCCCAAACCAGTGTGAAGATCTTGATTACTTGGCAAAAGCTTATATCAATCTAACAACAGGGACAAATAATATTGGACAAGAGGCAAAGTCAGGTCAAACCATTCCATAAACCTCCAAGAATGCCAAGTAATTGGAAATCCTAATTACGTTTGAGATTTTCTTAAAAATCTCCTTCTAGACAATTAATGAATCATGCAGTCTTTCAATAATAGATAGGAGTGGTTGTTTTTGGGATGTGGTTGACAGTTTGCTCCTCCACACAAGCTGTGAATGTAACCAAGGGTCAATATCTCACATTGAGGTCTTTCATGCTCAGTTGAGTAAACGCATTGATTTATCTCCCTGGCAATTTAACGGACCGTTTCCAGGGCAGTGGCGGTGGACTTTGTGTCTGCATTGACAGTCTTCAGCAGCCTGCGCAGCAATCGCCTTGGACATAAAAGGAGGCTTCTTTCATTAGGACTCGTCTTCTTTTGGTTCCTTACTTCTTTCACCTTGGGCGTGTAATCCTTTCTTTCCTGTTGTCCTATTGAACTGTTTTCTTTGAATAGTAGCCCAACCCGCCACACTGTAAAGAGACTCTTCAAGAAGGTCAATTTGAAAGCTTTTGTTGCAGAATGAAGTGGAAAATAGCCAATGCCTGGTCACAACACTTTAACACAGTCTTCAGGCACTTCCCCAATCACTTAACGAAAGACTGAAAAGAAGAATATTATGGGCATGAAATGGGATTTTTGTCTGATAGGAAAAAAAATGTGTCTGAAAAGTCTGACACCCTCCATATTTTTTCATATTGGCACCCATTACCTGAGTGTGAGTGGGTGGGAGACCCTTTCTCCCATATACACCAACCAGCGCGTTCTTCTGAACAGAAATGTTGAACTTGAGGAAGCGTGGCTGCTCCATATTTAGCCGAGAGCGCCAGAACACACCGGGTGGTATCCCCTGGCCGACCCGGCGACCCACTTCCACTGACCCGGTGTCAATGGAGTTGTTCTCATGATGGACCACGCCATTCTTGCCTGGCAGAGATAAAGAGATTCAAATATTTGGAAATGTTTGGGTCTTCTACTATTATGCAAAAAGTAAACCCATACAGTTTGAGGTGTTTATGGTTGTCACCGGCTTAATCAAAGTTTCAAACTAAATAACATTCACAATGTCACCTTCATTGAAAAATTTGATTAAACACAAACATGCTTCAGTCTGTGCCCCTGAAATTCAGAAGGTAGATCACAGTCAAGCAAGGAAATTGAAGACAGCCTCAGTAGTTGCATGTAATTATATATACTAACACACATACAGTTGCTGACACTAACATATTTCTTCCAACACAAACACACATGCTCACAGGCTGCCATCTGTTTGTGCGGTGCTGGTGATTCACCACGTAATATTTAGGATCGAAATGCAGCAGCTGAAATATATCTTGGTAAAGCACAAATAAATCAACAGAACGGGGAAACAAGGACTTTAAAGGAGTAATGCAGCTGCAAAGAAACCCAATTAAACACAGAGTGATATAGGAATATTTATTTCATGTTAAAACTATAAACTGTGCACCCTGAGGCCGCTTTTGTGACTTTGAAAAGGCATTGAGGGAAGGCACTCCCAAGGTTTCACCAGAACATCATTGCTATATTCTCTTCCTGATCTCAGTCGCTTCCTTCCTCCAGCTTACCTCAGGACCACTGTCGGGAAAATCGAGTTGGAAAAGTCTCTGATGCAGTCAGGGTTGCTTGACTTCACAATTACATTACACAATTCCAACAGACTTTTGACAAATGTGGTGCACAAAGGACTGAAATTCATTTTTTTTGTTCAGATTCCGGGTAGGACATTGATGATTTTATGCCATCTGATATCAGATTAATAAAGACATGTACAGATGTGCCCCTGAAACCGTCATCAGCAAGGTCAGTACTATTAAGAAATCGGTAAAATACCGATACCAACTTTAACCAAGACCCAAGTGAACACCAAAAAGGGGACGTTCCAAAAGTTTTAGTCTGGTTTACAAAACAATGTTTGATTTAATATGAAGCAACTTTGAGTCTGAGATAAGTGAACTATTCCTGACTGACAGAGGTAAATACAACAAACGTGCTGCCAAAATGAGGAGATTATGATCTCCACTAATTGATATTGTCAATGATGTCCTCTGAGTATATTCTCTGTTATATCAGACTCCTTCATTCCAATTTAGTTGCATAGGATAAAGATTCTTTAGATGCAGTTCATGCAATTCAACTACACATTATAATGCCAGGCCTATATGCCAATATGCCATTTCTGACACTGACAAGCATATCAGTTAGAAAGACCTAGCCTGCAACAATCTACTCCAGAGGTCTCCGAACTATTCCACGGAGGGCCGTGTGTCTGCAGGTTCTCTCTCTCCTTGTACTTGATTGACTAATTAGGTTACTGATTGGTTAATATCTACCTTCACCTGGTTGTTTAGGTGTGAACTGGGAACCAATTTATAGGAAAAAACAAAAACCCGCAGACACACGGCCCTCCGTGGAATAGTTTGGAGACCCCTGATCTACTCTAACGCTACAGAAAGGGAAAACTGTACAATGTGGTTTATCCAACATGGAGGTAATCACTGACCAAAAACACAGATTCAATGGTAGAGAGAATGTGCACACTCACCTGGGATATGGAATAATGCTCTTGGCTGGTGCCAATAAAATAAGATACTGTACCTGCTCGCTCCATATTGAGAATGTTCAGAACTGAAAGCCAGACTAGTTTGATCTTGTATACATTTTCTGTGCGTGCTGCCAAAATGATGGGCCTTCTGACTGTAGGCTATGCACTTTTGATTTAACACTATTTTTATGATAACTATCATCCATGGCTAAATGGAAGTTTCTGCTTTGCCTATTTGTATTAACTAAACAGACATATTCAGATAAACTTTTTGTACAGAGTAACTTATAGTTATTAATGAATTATTGAAGTCACTAAAATACATTAAAAGTGAAATGATTGTGGGCAATTGGAAGCTTCAATAAGCGCCATCAAATCATTAGTGACCACAGACGGTCAAGACAACCGTTAACCTCGTATCCACTAAACAGTCCACCCAGTCTACCCAGGGCATTAGAATCCGGTACAGTGTATTTACTGTTGTTAATGGCAATTAGTCCATTTATAGGAGGCTTTCCAGAACCATTTCCTTCAGTACCTCCTGTTTTTGTTTGTCATATTTTTCTTGGTGGTTCCTGATTTCCGTACAATGACCTTCAGTTTTTAAGCACAGAACGTCACAAACAATTGAAAACAAAGCCAATGTTAGTTTAAAAAAAATCTATATTGATAATTGGTTTCTTTAGGCTTAAAGACAACATTTAGGGTAAGAAAAATATCTAATGTCAAGTTGCAAAATATAGAAATGTTATGTTCCTGGTTCAAATACAGAAAACATGTGAATGAGGGGAACTACAGCAGAATAAAATACAATTTCAAAACTATTTTGACTTCTTACAATGGCGTAACTCATATCAGCAAACCATTCAAAGAATATATACCACAGAAGCCAAAACAGTCAACGTGCGCTTTCAGGGACCTGTCAAAGGTCTGTTTGCGGTAGGCTCTTCCTGTCACCTTACTTACAAATGAAGATGCACGACGGAGACAAGTTTATGTCCACAGAGAAAATACGCCATATCGATTGCCTTTACACAGCCTAAACCAGCTTCCTGCTACAGTATCTTCATTAGCACTACTTATGAGGATTTAAATCTAGTGCAGTTTAAACACACTAAGCTTTCACCTCCTTAAACCCAATTAATACCATTATGGCTGTGCCTCCTCAATACCTAATCGTGTTTAGAGTTTGGGTCAGTGACCTTTTGCTGTATGGGAGAAAGAATGTGGTACGCATGTGGTATTCAAAAATCAAAGATTAATGGTGTGGCCTGGATGGGGCAGAGCTCAATGATAGGGCATAATTCCATCTGGACAATTCACTGCATTACAGGCTACAGCTTGGGACAATTTTTGTGCAGCGGGAAGAACAATACAACATCCATAAGCCAAATGGACAAACACAAAGGAGAACCCAGTGCAATTAAAAGGCAATGAGCATGCTTCAGAATAGTGTGTCTTCCAAACGAATGCTGCATATCGGAAAAGCAGACACAGGGTCATCTATATAACGTGGAGGTTAGTTATGGATACGTTCTTACTATAGTCAGCAGAGAGGGCGGTCCCCAAGCTGGGTTGTGTGGGCAAAGCTTTCACCCCTCCATTCTCAAATGTAGGTTGATTTTTCGTCTCCTGGAGTTGCCAGTTGAGGCCGAAAAGGTGCATTGCTGTGAGGTAAACAAGATGGTGGAAGATACATGGTCAGTGCAAACATTGGCTGAAACAGAGTGTTCTGATGACACCGGTAAGGCCTGGCGGTTAGCCTAACCACGTTCAGCACACTACTGGCCATAACTGTATAGCAGACAGATTATATAGTCAACAACTACCCTATATGCTCAAGAAAGATTCCAGACAAAATCCTGGAGGGGAAATCCTTTTTTTGGTTCAAACTAATGCCTAGCCCATATGTAGGCCAATGCCTTTACGATCAAACAGAGGCTGGATACAAGACCAATCGATACTGAGCAAGAACACCGGTGCGTCTTTGTGGATGCCTGTTCATTAACACACCAGAGTGCAGGGACATGAACTGCACTGCATCAAAGTACGCAGCAGGGCGCTTTACTTAAAAACCCAAACATTTGTCATGAAACAGCCAGAAGGCATACACGGGTCTCTTCAGCTCCTTTAGTACAAAGCAAGCAACACGAAGAGCCCAAATAAACTGAAATCTGAAAAGCCCAAGTGTATCAGTGTGTATTTATCTGTCACAGGAAGGGTAAAAGTTGATTCCATCCACAAACTCTCTGCTACACAGGGGAGTGACCATCTGGCAAGTCTGGAAACAATGGGCTGGTCCATTTTGTGCCAAGCTGGTCAAATACATAAAGATATATCTTTGGGCATTTGTCATGCTTTATTGGACTAAGTGGTGAAAGAGCTCTTGCTGAAAGCAGTCAGATTCAAACCCATGCTGCAGCAGTACATGCATTGGCAGCAGTGGTTAAGACCGCTTGATTAACCTTGGCCACATGATTTGTAAGTCATTTATTTTTTGTTTGCACAAAAATGTTTTTCCATTATCTTCAAAATATTGGGGACAATGAGGAAAAAGGCCGGTGTGTTAAATCCCAGAGCCGATTTGTGGTCCTAGTCTGCCCCTGGTGTTACATAACTGCCCAAACCATTGCTTTCTTCTTCCAATCCCTGTCTCTGAATAGGATGCTATCAAGCTGTGTCTTGTTGTTTCAGGAAACTGGGTCTACTAATAACACAGTGAGCGGGCGAGCCTCCTTCAAAGATTGCCAGCTGGGAAAGCACAACTCCCCCGGTTCTGATTTCCGAGAGGTTTGATCTGAGGCAGAACTTTGTTCAAACGCTCTCCTTGCAGGGCAGAGGGGGTATATAGTATTGACTGCAGAAAATACACAGGCAGCTAGCAAGAAGGGAGGAAAGAGCAGATAGGGAAAATAGAACGGTATTACATTTTAGAAAATTCAAGGGACGATTTACAGCTGGATTTAGATGCAGACTAGGTGGCGTTGGTTCATTTCTGAAATAAAGAACAAGGTCTGAGTCCGGTTCATTGACTTGACAATATACCATATGCATATAAGAGAGAGGGTATGGCTTAAAGAGAGTGAAAGGGAGAGTGAAAGAGAGAGTGGATGAAGATAATGAATAAATGAACTTGAACTCATGTGTGGCTCTGTGTTTTAATCTGGATGCTAGCAAAGGAGGAATGTGGGAGCGTGTACTAAAGCTATTTAAGACACTGGGCAGGTGTCTTGAAAGGAAGGTGAGAAACTCAACCTGAGGTAACTGGCAAAGACTACTGTATTCATTCAAACCCACAGGCACGAGGCCTGTTCGCTCAGGAGGCCGCACTCACAATCACAGAAGAAACTCCCCAACACGAAAAGACTGATCAGACACCACAGACATAATACCAGAGCACAATATCGTGCATCACCATCAAAACGGAAAAACGCACATGGAAATCAATATGGCACTTTTATGGCCATTGTGCTATGCAGAAAACTCCACATTCTCCATTTCCATGCATCATTTCTGCACACATATTTTGTCAATACCAGTCCGTCGTTTGTTATCCCTTCAGCATCTTATGATGCTACGGCACCTTAGGGGAAAAGTCCCACAGCCTTAGATTTAGAGAGTGTGTGGCTCGGGAGCAGAGTAAGGACAGATAAATCTTCACCCGTTTTATCATGTCGGTGAAGCCGGAAAGGTTAGTGAGGAGTCATTTTTGACACATGCTGTAAAATCCAGGCGAAGACCTTTCTGAGGGGCCATTGAGGGAGGACGACACACTTAAGGCCAGTTTTCTGGCCTACATGAAAGCATCTCCTCTAGGAATTTTTTGCACCACAAAGCTTTCCCAAATCCTTTTTTTTCTGGCAACATCCCCCCCACATTATACTTTGGTGAAGGCAGTCTTCAGGTTCTTAGGCTAGATCGCTGTGTTTAGATTAGTTAACTAACATTATTTGTCAGCATGTTGCAGGAAGGTCTGTCAGGACATGACCATTAGCACAACATTGTGACACACCGGTGTAGTCAATATTAGGCTGGCCAATTATTTATTTTCTTGACAGTGTCATTGTAGGGTGTAGAGAGGAACTTTGAGTGCCTGTCAGTGTTCCTGTGGATAGGGGTGGGGTCGGTCGGTGATGTCATCCGGCATTCAGAACAACAGGATGACGCAGAGCCATTGTCAATAGAGCTGCCATGACCTGACACTAATTCAAACATGACTATATCATTGTCAATTGGCCCGAGTGAAATGCCTCTGTATATGACTGACAAACAATGATATCTTAAGATGTGCTGCATCCCAGCATGTGAAGATGATGCTTAGAGTAACAACATACACTTTTAGGACTGTCAATCGAGATCAATCTGACTATAAGCCATTCGGTCAAGTATAAGCCATTCGTACCTCGTCATCGCTTTATTTCACCTCCAATGAGATAGACACAAAACAACAATGTTCAATGGCAGAACATTCGAAAAGCCTATGAAAACAACCAGTGGTTCATCACGGATCTAAGGAAGGATACACAATGTTCTACTCATGGATTCAGCTTTCAGGGAATAATCGGAGGAGTAGGGCTACTATAAGACTTCAGTCGGCTGTCAATTGGAACGTCCGTTCTTGCCACCATGGCTCCAGTCTGCAGGATATAACCATAAAAGGATTGTAACTATGATGAACAAGGGAAAAAATGAGGGGCCATAGTTACCTACGCAATAGCAGAGCATTAATGACAGGAGCACAGCCACGGCCACTGCACTCAGGGCAGTGCACCTCCAGGAACAATGTTTGGGCGACTTCTTAAACTTGAAAGCCCCTCTGGAGAGGGTGTTTCGGGGTAGGGGGCGGGCTGGAGTGGAGTATACTGCCCCGGTTGCCATAGTGTAACCCGGGGTCGCCGTGCTGAAGAAAGGGGTTGTTCCGGTGCCAGTCTTAAACAGGAAATGTCTGGGGGAAACAAATCAGAGAAGACAAATCAAATGTTAGATAATGAATATAGACAAATATAATTCAGGATAATCTATGACAAAACAGAAGCCATGTAGTCGACATGTTAGCATGCATGACAATACATTACTGAAGAAGTAACAGTGCCATTAAAAAATTGTGAATCTAGAAGTACCCTTTTCAAAACAATACTCATGAGCATAGTTAAAAAGCTTAAATCACAAGCAGTACACAGGGCTATGCCTATTAACCTTTTTAATCCCACATTAAAAAACCTCTGAAGAAGACAAATTAAGCCTTAATGTTTCTTTTGCCAACAGTTACAGCAGTTACTGCTAAATGTGTTACAATATTGGTAAAATCTGACAGGCCGCAACAGGCAATGTATAATTACAAATGTACAGCCCCAGGTCAGTATTCTACCACTACAAAACAACACTAGAGTCTATGGTTCATATGGAAAATACTGTTAGTGGGTGTGCTAGGGAATTGCGGGTAATTGCAGCCATTACTCTTTACATTGATTATCTCACTAAAAGGTTTACATTTGTGTATGTCGTAACTTTATATTAGGCCTTGTAGTCACGTTTTATTGGTGTGGTCGTTCTGATACCTGCAGGCATGAAATGAGGGCCAAGCTTTTGGTCCGGACCTCTAACAGTTAGCATGAATCTTACCTGTTGGTGTAATAAATAATGGCAATACAATCATCAAAACAAAGCCAGCGTCATCTCTCCATCAATACCTCCTTGCTACAACATGTCAGTATCATTTTGATTTTTTTTTAAGTCCTCTCAATAGAAACATCTAAGATTTATAAATCAGCAGAACTTTCCGTTCCATCCCTTTAAGTTCCTCTAATTGCCACGCCCTTGCAGCAACCCCGATGTTTTGTCAAAGCACCTGATCAATGGTTTTCTAATAGGACACAGGTCTAATATAGATTGTCTGGCATCTCTAAGCCCCAATTGACATTCACAGCCATGGTTAGTTTCAGGCTCTGTGAAAGATTACAGCATGTCACACAGAATGGCAAGTGTGGTATCTAAATAGTTATACAAGCAGGTACAGATCTGATAGCCACTCTGTTATTTATTCAGAGTAGCCAAGTGCTTACTCTGAAAGCCAAATAAAGTACATATGCATTACATGTTTTACATTTCTTATGTTGACCCTCAATGTGTCAAATTTGTAACAGTCCAAAAAAATTAAACACGGGTTAGTGTTCCTCTTGGAACATTGTCTTTTTTAGGGGGAGGAACAGCTTGGGGGAAAAAATTTAATTCTCCTTTAAAACATAGCTTGACTGATTGGAATTGACTGATTGCAATCAATCGTCACTCATATGGTCCACATTGGTTTTGATGCAGCCCATTTAGTTGTGTATGACCGCGGCTGTTATTGTACTGTGCACATGGGTGATTTTGCAAGAGGACTTGTAATATGCAGGCATTATCGACTACTGCTACTTGTGTATCATGTAAACACATGTTGACCTGTGGCATACACTGTTCCTGGTCAGCTCATGTTACTCTGGGTTGACGAACCCTCTTAAATGGTACCGAGCCAGCCACTCTTCTCGCTGAGCATCACCGTTTACCACATCATTACTACTGCGGCCTGCTTATTAGCTGCATGGCTCCAGAAAGACAAGCAGTGCTGTATATTCTAATCAACCCGTATGTTCACTCTGTTATATATAAAGGACTTCTACTGCAGAAATGCGAGCAAAAGTCTGGCCACAAACCAGGTACAAATTAACCGAAATGGCTGCAATGCCGGTAGACAGACATAATGCAATCCAACGGACTGTGTAGAGAGTGGCAGGTCGCATTAAATGCTACTGGACGTGACCTCTGGGCAAAGCGTCAGTGTAAACGTTGGCGGCTGTGGACGTCGGATGACCGCCAGTAATCGATTCGAATGAGCATAACCAAGTATTTTACTAAACCAACTCAAGTAGCAAGACGGACCGTCTGGGTGCCGGAGAGCGGGTGTGAGCGTGTGTATCCCATTAGAATAGCTTACAAAAGCTACAGCAACGGCAGGGTTCCTTCGCTCAACACGGTTGCTCGTCATCAGTTTGACGTTTGAAACGGCCTTGTGGACAACAAGACAAAACATACAGTGGGTGGATTTGGACCTCAGTGTCTACAGTATGCAAGGGATTTGAAACAATAGCCACTAACACCCTTTGACTATGTAATCTGCCTATTAGCCACTGTATTGTGTTAGCATTAGCGTTTCAAGGTGAAATAAAGAGTCTTAAAACTGTGACTGAGGCTGTCTACTGGTGTCTGTCTTTCATGGTACTTCTCAGTCTCTCCCTCTCAATGTCTCCCATTCTGATCTCAACTTTCCTTCCCCTCCCGCACTCGCACGCTCTCCCTCCCTTTTTCTTCCTTTCAGTCCATTTCGCCCCCTTCAGTCTATTCCATGGATGGAACCACCTGCCATCTCAACAGGGGACCTGGTAGCAGGTGTTAGCCGTTGAAGCAGCACTCATGTGTGATGGTATTTCGGGGGGAGCCCCATGGTGTTCTGATGAGAGGGTATTTCAGGGGGCAACTCCCTGGCATTTCTGGGCCATTGTGCATGTAGAGATCCACTTTCAGATGCTTCCCTGGTGCACATGGCCTGTTTCACACAAAATATATTAGCGTCAGGACATGGTATTGAGCCTTTGAGCAACTGCCTTGAGTATTGTGGCAGGATTATTGTTAAGGTCTTAAAAAAAAATAAACAGTCAAGCAAGCGCTCCTACAAAAACACACTTGATGGGTTTTACTCCCATGAACACACATATATAAAAACACCTGCCAAATAATAAGATTAAATTATGTAGTTTTTATAAAATGATACTATTAGTGAAAATATGACTTCAAAATAATGTTAACTGTACTGAATAGAAGGTATTTAAATAAACAGTAATATATTTCAATAAAATATCATGCATTTCAATACAGATAACGTTTTAAAATCGTCCCACTAAAACACGGTCACGGCCTTTTTAAGCTTGTATGTAATTTTATGTAATTTATCCTTTCACCACACTATCAGGTTTGTGTGAGTGAGCCCTTTTACCCACAATCCTTTGGTAGCCCAGCTGCTTATACCTACATTGGGAAATAATGTTGCTGTTATTTTCATAAAATGTAATGATCCATGCACAGACAATGTGTGCTTTCTGACGTAGGTCAATTGGTATCTAGAGACCATGTCCACCAGTCCGCATGACTGGACACCCTTGTCTGTTCTTGTGCTTTCAAATACATCCACCATGGGAGTGTACATAAGTTGCGGACATTTCTTTCAATTTTAGATTTACACGTGCTGGGAAAACATTGCACACACCACTACACCAGCCGGTAATCAGGACAGGTCTGTGAATTCATGTTGCTTATACCACATCTTACTGGTTTTAGCCGATAGATGTGGAACGCAGAGCGGCCGTCTGCTGCGATAACAGATCCATGACTAGGAGTGACAAGTTGCCTTCAGAGACGCGGTTCTTTAGTAAGCCATTATTAGCCCTGCTGTGCATGTTTGCTTTCCTTTGATCTCTTTGTCAACAAGTTGTTTTTGCCAAAAGGACAAAAACACTTGCACTTTCGTTTTGCGTCTCATTTGGTCTCATGCAGATCCTTCTGCTCTTCGAATACTCAAGCATCAATTGTCTCAGTTCAGTTCAGTGAAAGATGTCGGATAACACTGTAAGCCAATCCTATGTCATGAGAGTCATGATTAAAAGAAACCTACTAAAACTGATCAATTGGGATTTGAGATCTGAAAATAACCACTATCGCCTTCCATCGAACCACTGCATCCCATCTGACATGCCCTCCAGCTGTATTGGCCCCCACTAGAAGTTCATGAATCCTAATAATGGCCATGACATTTTGGGACACATGACACATTGAGACAAATGTTTACATCATCCAGTATACTTTTTAATGAAAGTAATCCAGGGATGATAGGAATATGTTGGTCCCACCAAGGGTCTTTAGTTACACAATGATTAAATAGAAATTTGTCTTGCTCGGTTTACAGTTGTTGTGTTGAAAATAGCCTCAAACACATAGCCAAGTTACCATTAGCAATAATTTTTCAGACTACACTCACAGCACTGAAGGAAATGTTATTTGGCCGGGGTCAAAGTGTGACGATAGAAACAAGTAAAATTGCTAGAAGGGCTGTTTCATAATTTCAAAATGCCAGAACGGGTTATCATGTATCCCATAGTAAGAATGTTTGTGCTAATTCTAATGTTCAAATTCTATGCTGGTGGCACTTAGCGTAACACTCTAGGGATGATTGGATGAATTCAGACTAGAGACTGAATACAGTTCACAAGTGGACTCCTCTGACAGGTTAATCAATGAGAACCTACAGACCATTGAAAACAGTAAAGTATGGCATTGCAAATGTCAAACCTGTGTCATCACTTTTTTCAATTGCTCTGTATTCAATGAGTCTAACAGACCTTTGAACAGGAATCCACATAACATATGCGCCAGCCAGTGTATAATCTAGCTGGAACTCAGAGAAAAAAAACATACATTGTACAGTTGGTACAACATACATATACAGTATATCATACAATGCTCAAAAAGCATTAAGGGAACACTTAAATCAAACTGGTCACAATGAAGGAAATATATTAAAAGCTTTAGAGTAGATTGTGGAATTCGCAGAGAACAAAATGATGTAACAAAGTTCAACAGACACCAAAATCACCATCTGATTGAGGACTGGATTAAAAAAAATTATAACCCAAGTAAACAAATGAATTCACAGGCCGATCCAACTTGAGGTGAATTTCATCACGGCAACTCAATGCGAGTCAGTAGTGTGTATGGCTCCCACGAGCCTGTATGCACTCCCAACAACGTCTGGGCATGCTCCTGATGAGATGGTCGGATGATGTCCAGGTTGGATCTCTCAGGCCTGGATCAGAGCATTAGTGAGCTCTTGGACAGTCTGGCGGCATTGGATGCACTGATACAAAGGAGCAGATACCGGTCTTGCTGCTGAGCTGATGCCCTCCTACGGTCTGGTCCAGCTCTCCTGATGTAATGACGCATCTTCTGGTATCTCCTCCATGCCCTTGAGACTGTACTGGAAGACATAGCAAACCTTCTTGCAACAGCAATTATGGATGTACCATCCTGGAAGTGCTGGACTGCCTGTGCAACCTGAATGGGCAGCAGCTACCGCCTCATGCTTCCAGGAGCTTCCAAAATGCAAAACTAGAGAAGAATCAGTCAGGAAGGACGAGGAGAGCAATTGTCTGTGTCCTTGTCCAAAACCATTCCCTTTTTGGGGGTTGTCTTGCTGTTGCCTCTTCACTGCACTTGTTGTCACTTTCATTTGCATCTAAACAGGTGATATTGATTCACAATCGCTTATGCTCCTTAACAGGACAGATTGATATCCCTAAAGTTTAATTGGCTTTGTGTTATGCAGTGATGATTACATGTTCCAATTTTTTTGGGGAGCAGTGTACATTCATTGCGTACATTTGGTAACTTGAAATACCAAATATATAAGGGAGACTTTCAGATCTAAAGAGCAATTACCTGGCAAAGTGCATGGGGCAACTTTCCTTGAGGGCCATAGCAATTCACACAATAATGGGATTCTAAAACACTTTTATATAATGCTAATTGAAAATATCCATATTTCTATAGAGCCAAGAGATGAAAAGTGAAACCTGAGTGGTTGATTAAAAACCCTCCACAGTCCACGGAATGTGAATAAATGGTAGCAAGGAATAGCCTGGATGGAAGAGAAAAAGCAATAACGGGCCAATATTGGCAACTAATTGAGCACTTTAAATCAAAGAGTTTGAGTGTACTCAGCATGGACTGGAACAAAAGCTTGAGTGAAATTATTTCTGAAGAATATCTTTTCGGTCAGGAAACCTGCATCTCTCTTTTAGAATGTCATAATTAGGTATAATTCAAATGGCGTCTTAAAACCAAAAACTCATCCGCATCACTAGTTTAGTAAAAAGTAAATTAATTCTGAAATTGTTGGGTATATTTATGGATGAAGACTTGGACTTCGCTTGAGTGTTTCAATCAAATCTTAATATTTTGTAGTGTGAAGATGAAAATATATCACAAAACTGACCACTTCTTAAAAGATGATGGTACATTCGTTGCCTTTTGACAACATTGGCAAATGGACCTTAATTAAACTTGCATATTATGCTGAGATGTCGAGAAATACTTAAGCCTGTTTAATGGCGTTCTTATAAGATACACATCACATTTGCTCTTGGAGAAACATCTGCCATTGGATGTAACATTTGAAAGAAATGTTTGTCATTAAAGCAAGATGGAATGGGGCCAAATTGGCATGCATTGACATGATTTGGCATGCACAAGCTTTGAGGCACACATCCTTAATGGGGACAGTAATATGATTCATTTATCATTATGAGTCATAACATTAGCTAATGTGGTCAATCATTGTGATTGTTCTAATAAGCCAAGCTAAAGCTAGAAGAACAGCTAGTAGAAGGCAGGTTTTAAACACGCAAAGCATTCAACCTCTGAATCTTTTCATAGCTATTACTAGGAGTAAAACAGAGAAGACAATATGAATCTCTTCTGGAATTGTAGGAGTTAAGTCTTTCTTTAGGTTAACTGAACCCAAAACAGCAGGCAAAATGCCGAATACATATATTGTACATCAGTTATCGGTTACGTTGAAACCCAGTTGACCCAGAAATACCCAGTTGTTCACTTATGGGTATTGGCAGTGCTATCCCAAAAATGTACAGAACCTCCCATCGTATCTGGATCCATTGCACAGCAAGAGACTTGCTTTACAGCAGAGAGCAAACAAGGATTTTTGCCACAGCCTGTTGATAGGTGTGTACATTTTGTTCAGTCAATACTGGCAAAGCAGTCAAGGTCACAGCAATGTTAGTACTCAATTACCTTGTCTTCGTTGGCGTGGAAAAACAACTGCTAAAAAACTCAATTGATTTGGTCATATTATGAAAGGTTTTTACAGAATGCTGATAACAAATTGCAAGGCCCACACACATCTATATTGTGTAAGGATAATCTGAACAACGTAAACATCAAGCTGAAATGGATTTATCCACTTCGGGCATTTCAAGGTAAGATGCACTATACCTTATGCAATGTTATACGGTAGATAATTTCACATCAAGGGAGATAAAAATAACAATATTTTCTATAGGTAAAAGAGACATGAGTTCTCAGAAAAGTAGCATCCTAAACAGGATCTTTAACTGATGAAAAATTAGCAATAGAGAGCTAAATGTATTCTTGCTAAGTTATATCAATTGGAATTACATCTGGGAAGCCTCTGGTTACCTATGCTCGTTCATAGCCATAATACCACAGTCAGTGTTATCAGATGTCTAGGTCATATTTCCTTTCACTTCAATAGTTTTCTGCTGCCCTGAAATGATCCTAGAAGAGGCAGTCTGCAACCATCGCATTTTATCGATTAGCTATGGATGATTAGCTTTAAGTGATGATGCATTAGGTACAGGGATCATGTCCAGAGGTAACCAGTGTTTCTCTCGAATAGCAATAACAGATTGACATCCTCTGCTAAAATGTGATGCGCTGCCACAGAAAAACAGTATAATAAAAAATATATATATCACAAGCTGAGGAGTTTACCATCGTGTGCAGTTTACCATCACACAGGCATCAGAGCAGACCTCCAACGTCCTACATACAACGTTCCGAATATCATGCTAGCGCGTGAGGTCAAAGAAATATAACTGGCCGTGTCTGTGCACATGCGCGTTGAACTGGCATTAAGTGGCTGAGACACTGATATAAAGAAGGTGGCCATCGTTTGAGCAACAACCAAAGGTAAGAAACAAGCTAGCTAACCAACAGTCACAATTTGATAGCTACAATTGGCAACAATATTAGTGCCAGGTAAGAAACAGATTCCGCAACAACAATTACACCCAGTTGTTGTACTTCGACCTCAGAATAAGTCTGTGGTGTGTCTATATAGTGTGTATGTGTACATTTTCAAAGGACAAAAACTTTGTATAAAAATACAAACTAAACAAATTATGTTTTAAATAATACTTTACGTAGGTTAAGGTTAAAGTATAAGGTGGCGCACAATGAGAAATTGTTCAAATCTAAGTAAGTAATTCAGAGGACATATCTAACAAAAATAAATCCTATTTTGAAGTCATCATTGTTGTTGATGTGCTAGTCCTCAATAATTTGGAGAGGATAGTTTTATAATTCCAGCCACACTATATATTCCATCCCCCACAGAAATGTAGGATAGTCTTTGGGGAAAAAACTATTCAGTGCCGCAGTGAATGTTTTGTACGAAATTCTCAGGAGATTGTAAATTTACAAATATAATGTGAAATCATGGGGCACTGGGTGCTACATCCAGCAAAACTCAATGTTCTACCCTCTCTTTAACCCCCAATGCAACACCCTATACAGAGCATTGAATTCACATTACCTCAGGAGTTAGTAGCTGGTGATATTTGTTAAGAGTATGGGAGGTGATTCATGCACAGTTTCAAATAATTTTTTAATTGAGAGTGAGTAGTTAGGTTATTATTAAAGAATGATGATAAGAAAATTAAGTTGACAAGCAAGAAAGACGTTTTAGCATTTCACGCAAGTCTTGTGTCGATGCCGTTGGATGAAATATGTAGGGGAAACACTGGGTAACATTTTAGACAATTATTATTATATAAATGTTTTAACCAGTTGTAGAGGATCTGCCAATCAGAATACATTTAACCATTGATCCAAGTAATGGTGAACTAGTAAAAAGTATAGTAATTATAACTCAAAGCTTTGGGGTTTGTACAGTATGATTAGCCAAGCGGGACAGAAATGTTATTTTATTGGGCAGATTAGTACGTGAACTAAGGTAATTATCATGGAAACCTAGGTAATTATCTTTGTGATTCGAGCGATTTGACAGAGGAAAACCATGACGAATAGTTCCAAGTGAGTGAATTAAGAGTGAGATGCTCTGAGGTAAAGACCCTAGTAACTGATTGGTTGATGAAAGTTCATGCATTAAATTCACTCTGATCACTGTTCACCACTGGCAATATTAGCCCATTTGACGCAGAATATACCCAACATGTTTGTTATCAGGAATCATCAAATGTCTGAGTCTCTGGCAGACATCTCCGTAAACCAGATATCAAAGACAGTGCTGGGGCTTCATGTTTTGCTCAGTTTTTGTTTTCATGATTTGGGAAAATGTGTCAAAAGCTGACTGGGAGCCATTAGATCAGACTTAAAATATGTAGTTTACGCCACGCTTTAAAATAGATATGAGGCTTTCTCCAGAGAATACCAATCCAAAAACCTGTAGTCTCCACCAGGTTTTAACATAGATCTGAAGCTTTTTGCTGGGTCATTCCCAGAGGTGCAGTGAATCGTCATATCTGTAGCTGCACTGGATATCACAAACTGCCACAAACCCCCAGGTGCATTGTGGGGCACTCACCTGCTCTCCATAGCCACATTGCTTCCTAGCACCCAACTGTCCTGCAGCTGAACACATTCCGCTGTGGTCTGCAACTCGGCTGCAAGGCCCGGCGATGGCGGTGGGCTTTGGCTACGCTGATTGGCCAGCGGGCCGCGGCTTAATGATGTGACGGACGGGTGCTGTTTCTGGTGAACAGGTGGGGCTGGCGGTAGAGGAGGTGGGCCTTGTTGACTGGACAGTTGGTCTCCTGTTGAAATGGAAATTAGTCTGTGTAAACATATACAACAACACGGGAATGGAAAAATCTACTCCAAGTACTCAGCAAAGTATAGTACATCTTCTTGAGATGTTACTATCTTGTGAGGGACCTGCCAGACATAAACTGATAGTTATTTTAAGGTATGATGTCTTGGCCATCTGAAAAAGAAAAGTAAATACAAGCTCAAAGTGCACATTACATGCATGAGATGACACCGCAATAAGAAATAAGAGCTTTTTTATGTAGACGCACATTTATAATTGTTACCAGCTCCACCGGCTGAACCAACTGGCAGAATGAACGGTACTCTTTAAACCAGAAGGTCATTTACAGAGGCAGCTGTTTCTTTATGGGTGCTTAACAGGATGTTTCACGTTTGATTACAGCCCGAAAAGACTCTCAAATAACTAATGACCAGAACATCCATTAGAGAGCTCAGAGAACAGGTTTTCCAATTTCACACAAAGCTGTGTAATTGGCCCCCGGAATGACACGGCGTGATTATCTATCCATCTTTGCTGCTAAGAGGTAAAACTCACAATGCTGACGTTTCTGATTTGCTCTAAATGGTTAATTCCAAATGGATACAGGTTTTTCTTCAGGAAAATTTTTATGTTGGAGTTCTGCTTGTGGAATTCTCGATTTCCTGATAGTGTACTGCATTCACATTGTTCTTGTTTTGAATATCCATGACCAAAACAAAGACCTAAAAACATTTTGTCATGTTGTGGCCAGCCACAAGAAAAATATTCCATTATCATGACAAAGACTAGGGACAAAAAACAACTTTATTTGAAGGACTTCATGCATTATTTCCATGACACTGCCTGTCTTATTGGCTATGCAAATATTGTCCTTGCCAGTGTGCATTTCTTCTTCTGTGACCCTCTCGACAAAAGCAAACCCCCGGCGGCTGACAAACGAGCCCTGAGTCGCCTCCACCAGGCTGAAAAAATGTAAGTGTGCCACTCAGATATGACTTAAAACACGAATTGTCTCTTCACTGGAGATTTAATTATGGACCTGAGGCCTAAGGGAAGAGCAAGCAACAGTTGATGTGACAATGTCCAATTCCAGGGCTATAACCTATGCAGATGTGAACGTTCTGCAAGTATTTAAGACATATTTATTAAATATCAACATAGCCAAACAGGGTGCACAAGTACAGCTTTGGAAAAAATGAAGAGACCCCTGCACCTGCTTCTTTCCTTTCCAAAAAAGTTGAAAAGGAAAGTTTTGAGTGAGGAAGTAGCAGCGTTCAATTTGCAGTGATCTCTTAATTTTAACCCTTCTGTTCTTCATTCAAAAACTTCCTTTCCCGCTTTTTTGGAAAGGAAAGAAAAATGTATTTCCAGAGCGGTATAGTAAATAATTGGCAGAACCCTTGTTTAGATTGAATAATGTAAGTTATAACAATAACAAAATTGTTAAATGAGTAAATACTTATTAAATATTTTAATGGGTTCAATCTTCAAGTTTAAACTGGGTTACAGACCCATAAGCAAACAATTTTGTTAATTTTCTGTAATTGTTTTTTTCAATTCTAGAAAACTAAAATCACCCGAAAAATAACACTTTCAGACACCCAACCCAAAATCAGTAGAATTCTCAAAAGGACCATACCATTAAACCAAATGTAAATCAGTTCAGTTATCAAATACAAAAAAGAAAGTGAGGCTTGTATAGGCTTGTCATGTGCATTTTTCATAGTTGAGCTGTGGGTGAACCATCTGAAACCTTTATTTGCTATGATTACCTTGTTACACCATGTTGTCTGCAAATTACATTACAATTTCAAATGTTGAAATACACGTGTCCATTTTCAAAGGAATGCGTGTTTGTTTAACTGAGTTAATAAGATAAGCTACGCTTCATTCTAAAACATTGTTTTCAGACTATTGTAACATATGCATGATGCTTTAAAATATAATGTAATGAGAATGGCATGATGCTCAGGGATTCAAGCATAAGACCAGTAATCAAAAGGATGCTGGATCGAATCCCAAAGTCAGAAAAGTGAAAAATCGATTCTTCCGTCCTCAAGCAGGGTAAGCAATGAGTGCTAAGTCATCAAAACGCATTCTTAACATCACCTTGTAGTGCCAAATGAATTCATAATGTTGTGAGTTATAGGGCTGTGTCAACTTTACAATCAACCAGTATCAGAGGCAAACCTTAAATTGGCAGTAAATCAGGAGCTCACAAGCACATTGTCTTATTTAAAAAGATTGCAAAAAGAATAAAACTGTTGATTTGCTATATGATATTTAGTTAGGTGGAAACTTCTGTTGACATTGAAGTGATAAACATCTGCATTTGGCTGCAAGAGTCTGCATTCCATAATCAAGATTCCATAATGCCATTTTAGAATCAACCAATCTGTAACAAACTGTTTTACAAACTTGGTAAGTGCAGACGATGTCATGAAACAACCCAAATGTGAGCATTAGTTGTAGGATGAAGCTGGAATTGCCTAAAAAGCTTCTGTTCATCATGAAAGATGAGATTTGCATAAAAAATGTCAGAGATCTATATCAAATGTTAATGTTATGACTATATCTTTTTGTGGAAATCAGGTAGAGATGGATTCTACCGCAGGGAGTGGGGATGGGCAATGCAGTGCCTCTCACCCACTGGAATGAAAGCTAAGCTCTGCCCCTTTACACTTCACTAGTAGAATGGAGAAAACATACCTGTTAAACCGGTAATGAGTTGATAACAATTTCATTATTTTAGTAATTACCAGCTATCTTGCTTTGGGGGCTTGGTTTTCTGCAATTCCACAACTTTAAGTTGTCACTGTTGCTAAATCAAAGGTGTCATTTTCCGTCCATTTGATATCAATAAACAAAATTAATGCAACCAGAAGTCGGGGGGAGCCATCTTTATTCAGCATGAGACAATGAGGTCAGTCAACTTCTTTAATAGACACCGACTGCAGTCTCATCACCTCAAGTCAAATGTCAACTGCGCGGTGACTTTGTTAAATAATCAAGCCAACGAGCTTGATCATTAATTGCCACTCCTATGCCTTCGAGAAGGTCCGACATGTGAGAGAGGGCTTTGCATGTATGCTCGCAAGGGGAAAAAGTACAATATCTCATTAGGTTTTCTTTACGATCCTAATCTCAGTGATGCAAGAGGACCTACTTAACTATGTTTCATAAACTGTTCTTAAAGAGATTTTGCAATCTATAATACATTCTAGTACATCCTTAAATCATTTTCCCCAGGGCTCCTGTAAAAAAGCTGTGTTAAATGTAAAATTGACAAGAAATACTATATTTTAAAATACTAAGTGTTTGCAAAATAAAAACAAATAACCATCTCTGAATTCAACTTTTTTGCTGTTTCAGCAATGAGAAGGCTAATTGGGTTAAAGGGGGTGTGTGTGAAAACAAAAGAAATAAATATGACAAGATTAAATTTAATTTATTGAATTTCTGCTCTTCTAGATTTCTATTCTTCTATATGATTTATTAAGGGTACAGAAAATCAAATTTAAAAACAGTTTTTGTAATGCTTGGTTATGAAAAGCCAAAAGACATTTACTCCTCAGGAATAGATATTTAAATTCATTAGACATCTGAACGTTCGAATTTCTCAACGACTGATTTTCCTTCATAAGGTCGAACACTAATAATCTCTACCCAGCATGGCTGGTAAGACTGTTATACAGTTCCTCTCTGGGTTTCTTCCTAGGTTGCATTTAATGGAGTTTTCCCTGTGCTTTATCATTTTGTTGCTCAACCTTTGGAATTTTTCCTGTCCAGAGCCGCCAGCAAATGTGTGGCTAGCTGGCATTTGCCAAAGTACTTTTCAAAGTGGCATGGCGCTGCACCACTACTTTCAGCACAGCATTGAGCATATTCAATTGATATATGATTAAAAATGGATGTACATTTCTTGCAATTGTACAAGCTGAAAAAATACTTTGCCAAATGTATGCCTGTTTACTCTGTTGAATATAACGCACTGCCTCAAACAATGACTGCAACAGGTGAAAGCACCTGTCAGCCACAGAGATCTCCGAGCTACAGCCAACTTTGCCCCATAGGCAGAGCATCGACCATGCCTCTCAACAACTCATTGCCCAGTAAGTTAATGTTTATTATCAGAATCGAGTCAGTGCAGATGGTTACTAGCTACTTTGTGCATGCTCCCCTATCACCTGCCTCCTGTCAGGTGAAGACACAGTCTCTGGAAATTTTATTAGTAAAAAAACAAAGTATGTCAAACTCACAACAGAACGGTCATACCCGCAACAGAGAAACTGCTTGGTTACATTTAGTACCCCAAATTTGTATCAATACTATGTGTTAACTAGAGCACTAGCTAGCTAGCTAGCTAGGTAGTATTATTTTAAGCTCACTGATTACATTTGCTAGTCACAAGAAAAAGATGAGTACATAATACTGCTGTTGCTACCCAAGACCAAGACAATTAGGTTTCTGAAAGGTTATGGAGCTTGGTCTTGGTTAGGCCTTGGTTAGCAGTTTGTTAAATTAAGGTAGCAGTTTAAATTAAGACGGTGTTGTTTCGTTGACAATTGTAAAATATTTCAAAACCTAGCTAGCTATCAATTCCTGTCTACACGGAAAATAGTAATACTTTTGTCAAACCATGACAGATGGATGACAACTTATGCGCTAGGATAAATAGCTAATGAATTCTAGAGTCAACAAAACTGTCCTTTGCAGTCAGCCATCATGGCGACACCAAGCAATAAAAACTGGTTGGACGAAGTTAGTAGGAAGAGTGCAATACATAGCAACGTGATTCAATACAATCTGATGATGTATGAAATGGGAATATCTTAAACACTTCTTTGAATTGAGCTGTTGATCAATTTAATAATTGATCATACAACATTTTATACTGTACTGTTATTATTACGTGCCTTGTCCATCTGAATAAGTGTCTATAATAAGTGTTTCCAATTGTCTTTCCTCAACAAAGCATACGTAGGACAGAGGTTAACCTCACAAGCTCAAAAATAATTCAGACGAGTCCCCCAGAAAGGTTCCCGATATGTGCCAAATTACGACCTACCACATTTGGACTTGTGGTGGCACCTCAGCCTGTGCACCTGTTAATACTCTGCGATAAATATAAAAGCAACTTTTTAAAATAGATTTGATTAATGATATTTATAGGAACTTAAAAAGGAATTTTGTTAATGAGATGACTGTCTCTACGTAATTTGATTCATAGTTTAATGTACACTTCATCTAGTATATCAGTGTTATTTGTGGACAAACTACAGTCACCAAGTGTTGAAATCAGGATGCATTTCCGCAAGTGTATTTATAATTTATATAAAATTAGACATTCCCCAAAATGTGAAATCTTTCTCCCCAGAAAGATGGTTAATTTTTACAGAGACATTGCATGTGCGTAACTCAATTTGCTAGAGACATGTTTGAACTGGTTTTGTGAGAATCACAATTACATGTGTTCAATTATGTGAAACTGTGGGAAACGAATACAAATTGGCATCCTGTTAAACCAACACACACAGGGAAAAAACGCAGGCTTTTAAGAGTGCTGAACACAGGGATGGCAGGCAAAAAGAAACAGCTTTGTGTTTTATGAGGTTACGCTTCGAAATCAAATCAAGATGGATGCCTCCCTTCTATAATTCCTCAATGTCGACTTGTCAACGTCTTTTTCAGATGAGATGCTTTTAAAGGCCCTTCCCGGGTTAATACTGCATGCTGGCTGCAGAAATGACAACCTCATTCAGATCTTAATGGCGCTTGTAAAATCCATCAGGCATCGGTTTTGTGAAGCATCTGTACTTCACGGGAATTGTGTTCTGAAGCAGATCATCCTTTGGTGTGTTTTTAATTCTTGGTTGGGAAGAATGCGTTTGTGCTTATCCGTCATGAGCCTTGACAGATTCTTGAACTGACAGATTGTTGCATGTCTTTCAATCGATATCCCTGTTATTATATTGATTATATATTCAATATAAAGGTTTAAGTAACAGTTAAAAGCCATCTCCATAGGGTTGGTGAGGACTGGGGGAGGGGTTTTAGCAGGGAGGGTGTGGGTCCAATGTTATGGGACTATAGTAGGATATATATTTTCAATTATATATTTTCATTATTTTCTAACAGTTTTTGCATTTGTTCAGTTGTATTTATCATTTATGCTTGACAGGTTGAATGTTCAGTTAAAAAAAATAAAATCAAAAATAGTTCATCTCTGTATTTTTACTGCATATTCAACATGATTGATGCTGCTTTGCAATAAAATGCCCTTGAACCAAAATTACCCATTAAACATTACAATGTCAGTGAGAAAAGCATTTTTATTTTATTGTTTATTTTCACTGACCCATGAAGACAACTACGATTAGCCATACAATCCAGTCCAACAAAGATGTTGTTTTGATGTCTGATCCATTTAAAACAGCAAAAAGTCACACAATGGCTTTTGTGGGATTTTTCATGATCCTCTAATGTCTTCCCTTAAAGCTTCATTGTCTTTTGCAGATATTCCCTCCTTTTAAATATATGTTTTTGAGTTGTCCATTGTTTTAGAATACAATAATTGACACAAAGACATGACAATCCAATGTCATTTTCCACTAAAACCAATGAACAGTAATCTTGGGACTGCATAGTGAAATGGCTTTTTTTATTAATTGTGTAAGAATTACCAAGGTCGTCAGACACTTAAGCCTCTATTAAAAGAGGAAAGCAACTGATAATGGCTCTGTAACAGCAATCATGACTTATCTGCCTGTTATTCAAATGTGAGGAAATAATATCCATTTTACTGACATTAATCATAGCAGGAAGACGTACCTCATATTATAAGAATTATTGTGAATAACTGTGTACAATAACTATGTATTTTACAGTATTTCAATAGTATAAACTCTCCATCTTCAGTTTAACAAACTTAAAAAGAGGCACTTCAGTGGCAAGTGAGATGAGGATTATTGTATTAAAATAACCATCTATAGCTGGATTATCCTGGCTGCTCTGTATTAAAGAGCATGTCAGGTCAGATCAAAGGCATGTGGGAGAACCACTTTGCAACAAGTGAGTTTTGAATATACAGTATCAGAGATTGGGTCTTTATTTTCTTATCGAGCAAATGTGGTTTATTAAGGTATCATATTCTTCATGACTTCATCGGACAACATGCTCTTAATTTCTGCATCAATATGGACTTTAAAATCTAGTCTCAGGTGACAATTAGAATCCAGCCCAAATCACCTAATCACCTTATTATTTGTATACATAACAACACATGATCAATACTACCCTAGGGTGGGGGGACCTGTACCAGTGACCGTGACTGGACAGATGCAGTCAAAAATATATATATCACGCAACTGTACCACAACAAAATCCCCATTTCCATGCATACAAAGACCATTGGAATAAAGAGCCTGGTAACGGTATAATACTTAAGAATGAACAATCATGGTTTCTGAAAGAACTTTAGCCTGATTTGAAAACGATTTCTCCAGTTTTGTGTAAGATCTGAGGATTTCAAAAGGACTTTTCTAGATTTGTATAAGATCTTGCTACAGTATCCATACATGCAACGGTATCTTTGTCTAGATTAATGAGGTTCATGCTGCCAGTAACGCCCCATCCACGTTTATGGCGATGACATCTTTCATACAAATGTCCACCTTACAGCATAGCTTTCATAAAATTCAACATTCCTTCTTTAGTGTCAAGGGTGGGCTCAGAATACCTCCATTACAATGGCCATCTCTGTTTGGATTAGCTGGTCTGTAGTTTTAGCAGTCCTCTGTAGTAGAACAGGGCAGGTCAGAGTTGGACACCATGCCCCAGGTGACTAGAGATCTCTTCAGCAAAGAAAAGGTAGTGCTTTGAACTGTAAGGCCGGAGGTTTAGTAAACTTCTTTTTGAATTCCCTCAAGTGTTTTACTTGAACCTGTTCCCATCAAAAGAACCTTAACCTGTCCTACCTAAATCTGTTCACTTCAAAGAAATTAAAGAACAGATTAAAGAACAAGAGATTAAGGAATTAATAGCAACAGCAACATGATCTCTGGATCCAAAGATGAGCTGTTAGTTTCTGTAATGGTTTCTGTTTTTTGTAATTTCTCTTCCTTCCTAACCAAATGTGAATCATTACAGGTCATCACAGTAACGATCACTGCACAGCCATTGACCATTGGACAATCATTTTGTCCTGCCGGTACTTCGGGTTAAACCAGGTGCAGGAAGGGAAGGCCTTTTCTTCATCAGAATGACTGTCATGATGATCTGGATAGGCAGGACCAGTACTCAGCAGAGCTGCCTCTGGTTGTCATGGAGATAGACGGACGAAAGCAGGAAATTAATCCTGTACGAGAGGTTGGACTGAGTGGATGCTGGCATAGGAGTAGTTTCAGAAATAGCATTGATTGTAGCACTGTTCATGTCGGATATATAATTATTCTCGGTTTTTAAACATATTTTCCACCCATTACCAGAGTATTATTTTCTTGTTGACTCTTAACCATATTCACAGACCGTGTGCATATGGGCCACATGCAGGAACATGGTAAACGCCATTAGAAAAACAGATCAGTGTTTACAGTCATTTTTTTATACTGGCATTTGTAGTCTTTTCTTAATGGCAAACCTCCTTTGACTTCCTTGTGGCAATTCAAAGGGTGTCTTTACATTCTGAGAAATATTGATGCCTCTCATTCACTTAGACCACACTCGCCAAATCACTCAAACAAATGGTACCAGAAAAAAGAGCCACTTGGGGTAATAATAGCTCCTTGGCAATGTAACAATGGTAGCTATAATTGAATTTCCCGAGCGAAACACTTTGTTCACAGAGATACCCGAAGAACAGACCCATCACCAGATAAAAGGGGAAAGCATTCCCTTCACGATTAATGGTGATTATTTTTTTACAACTCAACGCGCTTTCACATTCGGATGATATTTCTAATGGGCTTTATAATGTAAACAAAGGCCCACCCTTTAAAATTAGCAATTGTCTTACTTGAATAACCCTTCTCAAATTATTGCAACAAATTGACAAACAACGCATCTGCAATCCTAACCATCTGACAAAGCTCGACTGAAAATCCTGAAAAAAAGAGGCATTTTTACCCTAAAACTAACTGGGACTTTATTATAGACCCAAGGTGGTTTATTACATTTTTCATTAGCTTGTCAATCCAATTGCTCCTAATTTCTGTGTCAATAGGAGATATAGACAAAATACTATTCTAGTCTGAGGTAATTTAAAGCCCAGCAAAAAACAACTACATTCTCCTTTGATTATACGTCTAGTGCAATTCTCTCTCATATATTTATATATGTGGCTTCTCACGCAACACAGGGCTGTCCACTCCTTAACAGACCTTCAACTCAAACATGCCGTGTTCTACCTCAGTCTTGTAAGTAACACCAGGAAAACTAATCTCAACCTGTGTGCCACCAGACAGCCTCTGCCTGGCTGTCTGAGTGACATTATGTCGACACATACCAATTCCATAGTATGTGGCTGGACTGATCACTCTTTCCATACCAATACTACCCACCTTCAGTCTAAAGTTAAGTCCAGAATGTGTATCTTGATCCACTGGAATGCAAAACATTGCTAATTGTGCCTCTGGTTAATTGGTCCTTGCTACATACACAGCGCCAGGCTCACTGGTACCAATTTATTTACCAGTCCCTGTCAGATAAAGCCCCCATCCAGCTTAGCTCGCACAATATCGGCTATTCCGATGGTAACTTGCACTCTGGTATACCGCAGTCTGGTCACTCCTTTATATAAAACGACACCCCTTTGGGTCATCATTCATTTCAGTTCACCACTGCCCATGACTGAAATCTTACCCATGATGGCCCACACACACACACACACACACACACACACACACACACACACACACACACACACACACACACACACACACACACACACACACACACACACACACA
>JACXGJ010003663.1:0-51753 GCA_016801105.1 Esox niger
GTGTGTGTGTGTGTGTGTGTAGGTGAGTGTGTGTAGGTGTGTGTGTGTGGGTGTGTAAGTGTGTTTGTGTGTACGTGGGTGTGTGTGTAGGTGTGTGTGTAGGTGTGTGTGTGTGTGTGTGTGTGTGTAGGTGAGTGTGTGTAGGTGTGTGTGTGTGGGAGTGTAAGTGTGTTTGTGTGTACGTGGGTGTGTGTGTAGGTGTGTGTGTAGGTGTGCGTGTGTGAGTGGGTGTGTGTACGTGGGTGTGTATAAGTTGGTGTGAATAGGTGTGTATAGATGGGTTTGTAGGTGTGTGTGCATGTTCTGTATGCTGTATATATGGTTCCTATGACATAAAAAAATAACTATAAATCTTAGCCTCTTCAACACACACACACACACACACACACACACACAGGCACACAGGCACACAGGCACACACATACATACGTGCACATTCAAACATAGATAAGAGCATGAGGACTCTCAATAGAAAATGTCCGGCAAATTAATTGAAGAAGGACCTAAGCGCTTCTGCAAATTTGACATTTGGTAATCTCCTCAGCCAACAGAACGGAAGAGCCTTAATACAGGAGGCCAAGGAGCCAAAGAGGACCACCCACTTTCTTTTCAATGATCATCTTGTAGCAACCTGTGTCCTCTCGGGCATTCACCAGAAGACACTGCTCTCTAGAGGGAATGGCAATTAGACACCCGTTGTCCTCCCTAATAAATTTCCAGACTAGCTTACAATCCACAGCCTAAAGACCATGTGACTCTGGGAACAAACAGGATTACACGTGGAATCTCCATGTTCCCTTTCTCGGTCCTACTGCAGAACCACTCCATGAGTGAAGTCAGACAGCACGGACATCTACCCAAAACCGTTATTCGTTCATTTGTGAATTTTGCCAGTATATGATGCCAATTCCCATGGTGTCACTGCTTTGACACGTTTATGAAGGCCACAGTGACCTCACTGTTAATAATGACTGGACAGATGCTCGGTAAAATAACAATATATTTTTTAATATAAAAGAACATCTTGAATCTACCAAAAATACATCCCCCCCTCCCTCCCACGAAAAGACATCCCTCTCTTGCCCATGACCAACAAGGAAGGACTGTGTCATGGTCCGCCAATTAGGCCAGGAACCACATGGAAAAAACCCTGTTTCAGCCAGCATGCAGACAGTTTGGTTCATGAATGCTGCTGGAGTGTTTATTTGCCCTGCTTTAACCAGCTGACCACACCAGAGACAGAAAGGACACATTGACTCCACCCCACAGGGGGTAGAGACACAGAAAGGGAAACCAAACTCAGTTTTAGCTCCCCTGTCACAATGCACCGCATCCGATAAAGAATCCCCCAAAAGTCCTTTTGTCCTGTTGTGCGTGGGGGGACAGGGACGAGGGGGGGCTAAGGTGCGCCCCACCACCCCTGAAGATGTACTGTCCGGCTGGCCAAGCGGCCACACTTCACAGATAATTGCCAGACTGATTCAAAGGCCAGTTGTAATCAGCAGGACTGACAGTTAAAACTGCCCTAATCAGGTGTAATCCCTGCTTTGTGTCAGTAACCCCCCCCCCCCCGCGCCGCCCATCTCCCAAAGCCTTCTGGTCCGCTCTGACTGGATTGATAAGGGGAAGGGGGGTATGATTTGGGAGATTGTTGATCGATACTTGGGCATCAATGGCTGAGGTACTGTTGTGCTAAAGCTTATGTGACTGGCATAATTGTATGGCTTTTCATGGACTCAATATTGACTCTATTGTCCTTGATTATCATGAATAATAATTCATTAGTGATGTAACGCAGTGCAGTAATACTACATGTACCACATTGTTCCAAACAAGTTGGGACACTGCGTAAAATGTAATGAAATACAGAATGCAATGACGTGCAAATCATTTCAACCCTATTTGAAATATAAAATAGTACAAAGACAACATATCAAATGTTGAAACTGAGAAATGTTATTGTTTCTTAACAATGTTATGTTACAATGTTACAATGTTATGTTATTGTTTCTTCTTTTAATTTGATTCCAGTGACAAGAAAAAAGCTAGGACCGAGCCAACAAGACAGGAGAAGTGTGTAATGCAAGAAGGATCCTGATGGAAATCTCAATATTAAGTTAACGGGCAACAGGTGCATTGAATGGAATACGGAGGCAGCACGGACCCAAGCGCGAAGCGCTAAAACTTGAATCCATGTGCAGAGGCACAGAACAACGGCAGGCAAACCTGTTGTCAGTAATACAGGCAGAGGGAAACCAGAAAACATAGGTAGGCAAGGAACATGGCAGAGGTAACCAAATGGGGCAGGCTGCCAAATGTAGTCGGAAGAAAGGCAGGCAGAATAGTGAAAAATACCGGCGGGTCAAAAGCAGGCTTAGAATTACGCTCGGTACATAGCGGAACTAACAAAACAGAGGGCAATATATAGGGATGCTATTAAGGAACAGGTGACAGGTGAAACGGGTGTTCAGAATTCCAGTGAAGGTGGTCTGGGAAGAAAGGTGCGTTCAGGAGACACTGGGGATGGACCTTACAACACGCCAGTAACGGGATTGGGTGTAAAAAGAGCATCCCAGAGAGGATACATTTTTCAAAAGATTTTTTAAAACAATTTAGGAATAACGTTTCTCAAAGTACTATTGCAAAGAGTTTGGATATCTCAATAACTACGCTACATAGTATAATTAAAAGATTCTGAGAATCCGGAGGATTCTCTATATGCAAGGAAATTCCAAAATGCAAGGGACAGGCAGAAAACCAGTATTGGATGGCCGTGGTCTTTTGGCCCTCAGAAAGCACTGCATTAAAACAGAAATGATTCTGTAGTGGACATCACTGCATAGGCTCAGGAACAGTTGTCTGTGAATGCAGCATGTCACTGCATCCACAAATGCAAGTATAAACTTCATGCAAAGAAGAAACCATGTATAAACAAGAACCAGAAAAATCACTGCCTTCTTTGGGCCAGAGCTCATTTAAGATAAGCGAAGTGAAAAACTCTCCTGTGGTCTGATGAATCAAAATGTTCAGGGTTGCAGAATGCTTCAGGTTAAAGAGGAGAGCAACCATCCAGCTTCTAACTTCTGTGAAGGCACCATTAATGCTGAACAATACATATATATAGGTTTTGGAGCAACATATGCTGCCACGCTGATTATATTGCAACTGTGTTTGGCATAGAAAAGTTCATCTTCAGTCTCGCTAGCATTTGCTCAATTCTTATGATTATTCCTAGGAAATCAGTAGATACTAGCAAGCCTACTACTTGCTAATAAGCTGTTAAAACAGCCAGTAGCAAAAGCTATACAGTTCATAGACTAGAGGGTCTGTTTATCTGTTGACATTTAATACTTTGAATCCCAGAACCAAATTCTTTCCAGGGAAAACGAGGGCTATGTTGCTTGCAAAAACAATTTGATGTGATCAGTCCCATTCGTGAGTTATATTGAAGGTAAACTTAGTAAGAAACTTAAGTCATTTTAACTGTATCAATATCATTCACAAATGGCCAATTAGCTGTTGAAACATCCAGTGGCAAAAGAGGATTTGTTTAGGGTAGACACAAGAGGTTGTACAGACACTATTGTACAGTTTGTTGGCGTAGTGGTTAATGACACAGCCTTCCAACAGGGTGGCCAGGGTTCAAATCTGCAGAGGGCAACACTTTCTATTGTAGGCCGGCTGAACTAGGCTGGCCTGGTTTGTTGTTATGAAGAGCACCGTATGTTGTTGTTTGGGAAACGGGCGTAAGTCCCTCATAGCTAAGTCCATCTTAAGGCTCATTAAATCATTATAAGTGCCAGCCACGTCATCGGGAAACTCGCCCTTGGCTGGTCAAACTCTCAAAGGTGATTGGTTAAAAGCCATAGTATGTGAGAGAGGAAACATTAGGTAAGAAATGTTTTTCTTACTGTTCTAATTGAGTTTGTAACTGGTTTATGGCCAATATAACACAGTTAAGGATTTTGTCCAGACACTATCACTGGTCCTGGTTGGATACCTGGCCCTCTATTTCAGGAGTTAAATAATTTCAGTCTTAACACTGGTGGTGTTGCATTTACACAGTACTACACAGATCATGGGCAGGATATGGTATGTTGACATCTCATAGTTTGAAATGGAGCAATTTGTAAATTGAAAGCAATGTCTGGTTTATTACTTAAAGCTTTTAGGAATTTCCGTTTTATGGCAGTCAATGTGAATGTTTCATTAACCTCCAGTAGTGTTCATTGTTAAACACTCAGAAATGGGTATGAGTAAAAAGAACCATATGCACAAATTGGCCTAAAGTGATCATTCAGAAAATAATCTTTACTTTGTAAAAAAAGAGAGAAACATTTATGAGGCATTATCACGCCGTGGAATGAATGAAAAAAAGACAGTATCTGTTAAACAATAGAAATTCTGCAGTGTTATTTTAATGAGTTGACTATAAGGGCTGGTTTCTATATATATGTGAGAAAGCCTAGGGGGGGCTAATGGAGGTGGATCCGCTGTAACAGTAACACACTACATTGCTTTTGGAAATGTACCACAATCTAGATGTTTGCTACATCCCATCTCATAAACTAGTAGCCTACTCCAGATCCCGACCAAATACAAGAGCCCGATGCTAATTCCCTCCCTCTGTGACTAAACGATTGAGCCTGACATTTGCTTTCTGCAGTGGGAGAAACACTACTCAGACACCTTAAGAGGAAAAATTAGGTTGTAAGAATGCACAATGCGATTGAATTTTAATCCGAGTGCTGATCTGCAGAAAATGGATTAGGTAATTACCGTACTTTTCAGGACTATAAGGCCATAAATTAAAATCTCCAACAACTTCTCAAGTGACAACTCATCTAATCAGAAGGACAATCATGGAGAGGCCTTGCTGTTTACTGATTGCTCTAATCAAAAATGCCTTCTTCAAACACTAGCTAATTGGCGAGTTTACCCACGGAAAGGGAAGGCAGACATGGAGGGGATACTGTCGTGATTTGAGGAACCCAAATATCCCTATTTGCATTGAGTGCCACCAGAATGCACTTGACTCCCACAAGTTATCAGCAAACCAGACAATTATTCATCAGCCACAAATTGGCACATCAAAGTCAAATCAGAGAATTACCGCCAGGAACACCCCAACGCCAACGGCTGAGAGAGGAAAGGTAGCCTTTGATTGACCGCAATGCCCTTCCTGAATCTTTGGTCCACATTACCGTACTCAATACCCAGCACAGACCTCGGGCTGCTGCACCACTGCTGAACCTACATTATGGTTATTTCAATGACAAATGGAGGTTTTTCCAAGATACCAAAAAATAGGTCCTTCTACAAACAACATAAAGGCATTATAAAGCATTCACGAATGCCCTAAATCACAGTGAATCATGTGATATGCATAATTAAATAACAGTTCTCTTAGATCTCCTGATGATATTGAAGCAACAATAATGTCAAAATAACAGTGTTCTCCCCAGCACCCTATCTAAAAGCTAGGGGGTTCAAGCTGGAAATAAGTGACTTGTCTCAAATTCCTAGCTGATGCTCTGAATACATGAACTGACCATCTATGCCATCAAATTAGGAGTATTTACCACGAGGCACTCTCTGTGTGTTTTTGCATTTAAATAGCTAACAAATATTTGCTGTTCCTGATGGGATACAACAAATAAGGTATTTAGAAGTAATATTCTGCATGAAACAACAGGTACACAGCATCATTCGTTTATAAGTAAAACAATGCGGTTAGCAACTAGGGATTCTAGTTAGAAAGAGACATTATTTGAGGGGTGAATACAGTGATCCCCTGGTGGTAGTGGCAGAGCAGTAGACAACAGGTACACAGTCTAGGAGTCTGCTGCATTGCTATTCAGGCAATAGTCTCCCCCATGTTCTCCCCACACAATTTGGCCTCCAATGTAGTCATGAATAGAATACATCCAAGTGACTTTTTAAGCTATAACAATGCAAACATAATCTCTCAATGCCTTTTAATAATACGAGAAGGCACCACAGACCATAGCTGTGGAAAGTAAGGATGCTGGGGTTTGTGATGTGGTGCTGTAATTAGAATAATTTAAAATGGGCAATAAATGTGCTTATATGAGAGCCACATGTATACAAAGGTTACTAATCAAAATGTTCATGCTTCTTGGTCAATCAAGCTATCATACCAACATTTAAATCTTAAAGCTTTAAAAGCTTTAAGGCTATCCCCAGTAAACTAGATGTTTTCTGATCAGCTGGCATAGTATTGGTGGTTCAGTGGTTTTCTGTGGGTTACTACTTGGTCTACTTGTATTTGTTAGTTAACTAGGCGATTATGCTAGTAACCTTTCGTAATAATCCATATTATCCATCTGGTTGGCTAACCTGCTAAGACTGCATACCTTTGTTTTTCCATTAGCAGTCATGTGGGGCTTTGTTTAGTGTAAAACAGTTGGTTTCCAGCATGTATACCAGTGCATCTGGTGTAGCCTTAAATGTTCAGTGATGAATTAACAAGAATCAATTTCTACCATATTAGGCATTTTGAAAATTGTTCACAGTGTATAAAAGGCATCAGAAAGAAATACACAGCAACCTATCTTTAGTCTGGATGTGACTGTATTGCCGGCTTTTAAGAAGTTAACTGGCTTATATTTCATTGCACAGCATTATAATGTTTGCATAATGACCGACCTTTCGAATGGTTTGAATGTGAATGGTTTAAACAATAAAACATCAGAGATAACATGCATAAACATGTGTATATAATCTCTTTCGTTCTATGATTTTTATAAGCCTCACAGGAGTAGTTAGAAGTCATTCTTTTATACCAGACAATCCCAGGCAAGTCTCTGTAATGTTGTATTTAACTCAAACACTGTACTTGCTGTAACAACCTACAGGCAGACGTGTCCGTCTAGATGAATTACACCGCTGAGACGACATTTCTGCACACATAGGATCAATGGAATTCTTTTTTACTAGCTCATAGTTTGGCAGATCTCATTTTGATGTGACCTTTCAATATAACTCACGAATGCGACTGATCACGTCAAAGTGTTTTTGCAAGCTACACAGCCCTCGTTTTCCCTGGAAAGGATATGGTTCTGGGATTCAAAGCATTAAATGTCAACAGATAAACAGACCCTCTAGTAGTGCAATGCAGTCAACTCTGGCACTCAAGTCAGTGGGCATCTATGTGCGCAAGGGTGTGTATTGTGTAACTGGATTTTGATAGCACTCATGTTCGGATGTCTAGGGAAAAACACATTTATAAGACTAATTATCAAAATGCTTCTTCCGCTCAAGCAGTATGAGCTATAAGTGCACTTCTTTGGCCCTTCTGCTTTGATGATACAATAAGACCAAACTAGTTTCCCGCCTCAGGAGCAATTTCTTTCCACTGAAAGCACTGTGTATGACATGTCTGTCTTGAACACAAATTCAAACAACTTTGTGACTTTCTTGCCAGTTACCTGTCTGAATACCACAACTTTATTAATGTATACAGTACATATAGAAACTCAAATGCGTAAAACCCGTCAGCCCTTCTATATTTAAGACCAGAGGAACACAAAGTTTGGGAACACCAGGGTTTATCTGGTGACTTTTAAAGTTAGTATGTTACGCAGCTGAGAGTGCAGATGGGTGGATTCTGATTATTCAGTCAGTTTTTCCAAAATTCACACCAGTTGGTGTTTTACTAACTTACCAGGTAAGTTAAGTGAGAACTTGTTGTCATTTACAGCAATGGCCAGGGTAGCAATGAGGGTTAACTGACTTGCTCAGGCAGGGAAACAACAACAGATGATTTCAAAATCGATCTGTTTTCGCAGCTACATGATTATGATTATTCTTAGTTTTTCACGCCTCACAATTTCATGAGAGCCAAAGATCAAGAAATTAGTTCTAAGGTGCACATGTTTTCACACCTCTCCCTCAACCAGGAACAATACATGCACCTTCACAAGCCATCAAAGAAGCTTGCAGACACCCAACCTACCACAAGGGTTTACTAGATTGTGACTACACTAAACAACCTGGCCTGACATCCTGCTAATCCACCCATTGAATGCTTGAATCCAATTTGATGTCTATTGTTGGAACTTTGGGAATTGTCAATATGCCCTAACAAGGATTTTAACTTCTGGCTGAAACAAAACAGCTCTACTGCCAAGCTCAGGGTCTTGCAGCTAGAAACTTCAGTAATCATTTCAAGCCTGTCTGTAAAGTTGAGACTAAGGAGAGGGCTCAGGCTCAGCACGTTTTGGTCTGAGTTATTGCTCTTTAATGTGAATCCTTTCAATGTGGCGATGAATCCGATGGTTGCACATTTCTGGTGACATTCCCTACACTAGCTGTGGTGTAACCGTAACCCTGGCATGGCAATGTGTTGACTGCTCGATGCCATCCCTTGACACTTCCTTGTTCTTACTGCATGAGGATGACTCAGCAACCAACAGCCAATATATTGCTGGCTCCCCAGCAGTTGGTGAAGTTGAATGGACATTTCAATCACCTCCACAGAATGTACACTAATAATATTATATTAGTATAAAAAGATGAACCAATGAAGAAAACATTCTAAATTTCATTTAATAGGCTACCTTACCGCATCAAGTCGAGATACAAAATATGAAAGTATTATAATCCAAATAGAATACACATTTAATTATGATCAGTATTTGTCATACTGCGTCAATATAAAAGAAAGTACGGCTTAATAAATGCAATTTAAGTTTTAATAACACTTAAAGTTTTTTTAATTAAAATAAAACATTCTAAAATGCTATCGATGATTCCAGCCTGTATCTTGGCTGTTGTGTAAAGTTTTACTCACCTTAGTCATAAGGGACCTGTCATTGTACAAATATGTCATTCAGAAAATAGATGGCATACACACTAGATTATGCATAAGCATTCAATATTCTAGTTCAGATTCCTTTGAAGTCAAGCCACTGTAAATGTTCCTCTTCTTATAACTAATTCCATCTCTGAACTGAATAGATGCCCTGTCTGATGTAGCTGTGGACTTCCATTCATATAGAGGTGTCTGCATCATGCTTCAGAACGCCCAGATTCACCACAAAATTAAATGCATGGTTTTGGTACTAGAGTTGAAACAGTTGGGTTTGCGTGAACTTGATCTAACTTCACAACATCACAATGACTTGAGGACTGACTGGGTTCAGATCGACACCCATTTAAACTGTTAAAAATGTATCAATAAAAATGACACCTCCACTTTAAAGGACACTCACCGACTGGGATGGAAAATGAGCAGGAGCTTGTGATGAAATTCACTCCTATCTAAGCACTTGCCTGCATACCAGTGGTGGGTTGGCAAGTAATAAAAGTAGATGCTGATGTCATGGGTGTGTGTTCTTCCACTCGTCTTATGAACATTACCTATAACCAGGATTCCAGAACCAGGATTCTATAACCAGGATTCCAGAACCTGGATTCTATAACCAGGATTCCAGAACCAGGATACCATAACCAGGATTCTACAACCAGGATACAGCAGCCAAATACTTGGTTCCCTCCAGACAATAACGCCAGGCACATAAAACATTTCCCCCAACATTTTCATAGTCTGTATTTAATATTTTTTCATAATTCTTTCCTCAGACAGAATACAGAAGTAATCTTCACAAGTTAGCCCCATACTGCTGTTGCCTGCAAGACAGCGTAACCATCAAGCATGCAAGAGCTTAAAAAGGAAAATGACTGAATCCGCCAAATCTTCACTCAACTCTCCACTGAGCAACATATGTCATGTGTTTCTTAGCCAGTTATATCTGTACAACACCCTTTGTGTCATGGGATAATAATAATTTTTGCCATAGCGCGTCTATAAATTCTGCCAGGCTACATGGGCCAGGTTTTTCAAGCATGGCATTAGCATTTCAGAGCCGTGTAAACGGCTGACCCCTATTCCCCTGGTAGAAAGCAGTGAGCTCTCGTGGCTTCCAGACAACACAGCATGTTAATATCAGTGAGCCCCCAGCCCCCCCACCCCACCGTGTTCTGGCTAATCTGCTTTCGTCACCTTTGCTAACATCTCCATTATCAACAGATTTGTGCCAACAAAAAGGAATTACATTAATGTCACATCTTGTCACCCAGTTGTCCTGGGCATGGACTGGTGTATGTCAACATTTGTATTCCCACAGGGCCAGATGGGGGAAAGGGGTTTGGCTGAGGGACATCAGTAATGCAATTAAAGGTCACCATCATGCACTATGCTGACATCAAATAACATCTCTGCTGCATATGTTCCACACAGACCCAGAGAGCATTCAACTCCCTAAGAACATTTAGTTTTATTTGTGCATTAAGGAAACTCTGAGCAGGGGGTGTGAATTTGCAGCCGGCAGGGAGAAACACGTCTCTGTGGCAGTGGGGACTGCACCATGAATACATTTGAGCCCCTCTCCCTTGAGATGGCCTTCAATCACAGAGCATAAGGTGTCAATGCATTCTGCACCGTGTGACAGCAGACTGCTGAGATGAGTTGGATCTAATGGGATACTGGAAGAGGCGCAGGACCGACTACTCATAAACCAACCCAGAGTCAGGGCTCACGATCTGGGCCATCCTACCACAATTTGTGCCTTGGAACCATATTTACAAGATAGAGAATACCTTGTTTAAGGACAGAGCGATGTAGAAAGTAAATCAAATATGGATCATTATATTAATTCACATTAATACAATTGCTCAGTTGCAACAGTATGAACTCACAGAAATCAACAAAAAAAGCAGAGATTTGGCATCAGAAAGATAAAAGGCTATTTATTTTTACTATTAAGAGTTGGGTAAGCTGACAATGATGGAGAGAAGCACTAGTGTAGCAGGTTAGCATTTCTGCTATTTCAGTGTATTCCAATGTTAAATGCAAACTACATGGAAAATGAACACCTAGCATCCATATACTGGCTAAACAATACAAAGCAAACAACACAGCAGTAAACATTTCGACACCCTGGACCCAACAACGGCATACATTTTAAATGGGTGGATCTCTGTTACAACACAAAGGGAGTGGAGAGTGTCTTCACAACGTGAGTTGAGCTGCAGCCCCGAAAACGATTAAAAAACATGGCAAGAAAAACTGAAAACATTCACTATTAATAACCATCACTATTATATCAGTTGAAAATATAACGCTTCAGCCCACAATGCCCTAAATAAGATTAATTATACAAAAGCAATATGGAAGCATTAATTGTATCCTAAGAGGCACAATCAGATCGGTGATGGCCAGCAACTTGTCTTTAAGAGGTTCAATAGACTACCTCATATGAGCCATCTGTCAGTAACCCCACCTGTTGGATGAATACAGACAGTCTAGAAAAATACAATTGTGCCATAGATTAGATGTGCTGTACAATAATATGTACGATTCTCGTACAGAGTACACTGGTTACTATAGCCTACTGGCTGTGACTGGGCTTCCATAGGGTAAAGGGTCCCACATAAAAACATGCTTTAACCATTTCCTGGCAGAGACCTCTGGGGGTCACACCAAGCATTTTATATCAACAGGTTTTGTTTTAAATAATTATTACACCAGACAATAAATAATTCCTCCAATATCTTACCCCACCATTTTATCCAAAAGAAATCTGCATCAAAATTACATTATTTAATCACATCTCAAACCATCCCCCTGAATAAATCCCCTTTGGTCGCACACGGAACCTATTTTAGCTATGCACTGTCCCCTGAGGAATCTTTGCCTGAACACTGCTGAACTAACGGTAACTCTGGAGGATCAAAACACACAGTAAGTACATGTATTTAACATTTAGTTCACCCAACTATATAACATCACCATCTAGCATGACAACAGTAATGTTACGTTCTCCTTGCAGACCAGTCCACAAGCCAACATGGACGCTGCCCCCCTGCAACAACACAGCAGATTTGAAATACAGTAAATAATATAAATCCAGTGTGATGTTAGTCTGAAGATTATTAATAGCTATTAGATATCAATATATGCTTGATTTATCTTCATGCACGGAACCTAACAATAGGAAACATTTGCCAAGGAGTCTAGGTAATGGAGAGGACTTCCATTACAGCCCAATACGATTTCGCTTGCTGGTGCTTCGCTTTGCCCACCTTGCTAACCAGGTTCTGCCCACTCACCTTCACTAGCCTCCCATTGGAACTGAAAGATATTGGGCTATCTTAGTTTAGTAATAAAACCCCTTGGTGCGCTTTCGATTGACCTTTGTTTATCTTGTTTATCTCTGCATTTTTAGCTCTGTTGTGGCCTATCCTATTTCACTGTTGGTTTTTTCATTCTGTTTCTTCCTCACACTCCACCCCTCCTTCACACTCCACCCCTCCCTCACTCTCCACCCCTCCTTCACTCTCCGCCCCTCCCTCACACTCCACCCCTTCTTCACTCTCCACCCCTCCCTCACACTCCACCCCTCCTTCACTCTCCGCCCCTTCACTCTCCGCCCCTTCACTCTCATGAATCTGGGGCAGGAATGTCACAGTGGACAGCCATAATGGTGAGACCTTATCTGGGGATTTAGTCCCTGAAAAGTGCCTCCCGACCACCTGATTCCTGCTTGAAATGTTCAAAATCACATTATAATTAACTGTATTTAAGACTGAGCAGAGTCCATGCATATAGGTATTCCCATGATCCCCACTCTCTCTATTTCCCTCTCTTTCTCTCTCTCTCTCGCTCTCCCTATTCCTATTTTCAGATGGGGTAATTAACATGGAAAGGCATCACATTCTGCAAATTCCTATGAGATGGGCACACCAAAGCTGTTAAAGCCAAGTAGACTAATTAGTATTCATGCAGGTTTTCCTGTTACAAGTCAGTTTTCCCTGTGGGACAAAGTAGTAGATTGGGTAGACAGGCTGCGCTCATCCTTGATTATGTGAGCGGAATGCCAGAGTACCGCAAAAAAAGAGGAAAAAAAACATTCCTTAGGCAGCAAATCAATTTCTGTGACCTACTAATTGGAACTGACTACGGAGTCATTCTTTAACCCTGTATATCAGGGAAAAACACATTCTGAGGTGGAATGATTACTGGCTATTATACAAATCCATGGTTTCTGTATCAGTTAATAACCATTTTACGGCAAAATTATACATAGCCTATGATTCGGCGGCAATAAACAATTGCTTTAATGCACTAGTCATGTGTTTGTTTTGCCAATTAAAATAGATCTCAGAACCCCCCTATTATTCCAAATGGAAAATGCCTTAGCGAAGAGTTTTTGCTTTTAGATGCATAAAAATTGGTATGTAAATTATGAATTGAATATTCTGGGATGTAATAAGTATTTGGAATGGCTTTTCATGCGGCCTGGTTCCATAGATATGTGCAATTGAGTTGTCGGGTACATTTTGTATTATTAGACACTGTAGGCTCTGAAATTATGTATGCCTCATTGCACTCACAGGGTCTTTACTAACCCATCATATTTTCCAAAACAGATCTTCAGAAATCTCATGAACAACAATGTACTTTGGTAGAACTCTTTACACTCATTATACTAGCACTTACTATGTACTGGTTGACAGAAAAAATACTGGAATACAAGAGATACATATTAAATACCAGATTTATGTGTTTCTCGGAAACTCACATGGAAGCCACTGTGACTCAATTTCCTGATGGTGGAGATATAAAAGTTTTAAAGTGATGTTTCTGCAATTTCAAAACACAGTAAGCAATTCTTTGAAAGTAACATGCAAATCTACAAATGTTTGCAATGGAGCAGAAACTGTTCCAGCCAATTTCATGCTTAATTTATATATTTATTGCCAATTGCGTGTGCCATTTTAATGTGAGGAATGACAAAAAAATATTTAAAAAATGTGTTTCCTTGGCAGTTTCCCTGCTTGCATGGTTGAAATTCTGCCATAGGTACTAAAACTACTACAAAGTTTAAATAGCCTCCCTATATAGAAGACTCCAAAGAAGAACACTTACATTGTTTGTCAACTTGAGTGACTAACATAACAAGACAAAACTTCTGATGGACATCCCAAATGTAGAAATGTTATTTACTGTATTTATTTTAAATTGTGTATATATTGGGCGGGCTGTCCCTACACTGTGACCACTACCTCCGCCCTCAGAGTTGCATGTCAAGTCCCCAAGCATGACTGTAAGGCCTACCATCAAATGACTGTACCGATGGCAATAGACATCGGTACAGTCGATATATAAACAAATAGGCTGAATGTCGGCCAAGTTTAATCTTGTTTGAGCCACTGGGCGTCCTCTTCCCATGGGGAATATATGATGACCTGGTGACACAATGATATTCAGATGGATTAATCTGTCTCTGTGTCCATCTGTGAGTGCATCATTTAATCTACTGCCTTATTATCAAGCACAGACTAGGGCACAAAGATGTCCCACGTGGACTCAACCTGCTTTGAGATAAGACCTCTTTGTGTCCAGTGACAGACAATATATGGAACCCATGACAACTCGCCATCTGATAATGAGGTATATATTGGTTAGAAGAGAATATCCCACTTTTATGAATCCCATTGAAATGCGCTCATACATCATCCTAGGCTTTGTTCATCGGATTTTCATTTGGCCTTTTGTGTTTGAGAATCTCACCTGGACTTTGCCGAGCGAGTTGAGCAGGCCGCGGTATCCATCCGCCCCGGGCCGGCACCCCTAGCTGTGGAGAAGGCCCTTCTTTGTAACCCACGGTTTCATTCACAGACATCATTCATGTGCAAATCACCCCGCAGGCCATTATCCCCCTAGCTTGCGCTTTTTAGATACTTGTGGAATAAAACAATGTTATGGTGGTATCAAGCTATCTTGATATTTTAGTTTAGTGACAAGTGGTAATAAGTCTAAACCAGGGCTGCTCAGATCAATACATTTGTCAGGTACAGGATGCACAAATATAAGCAAGTTTATTTATATTGCACAATTGATACATAGAAGCAATTCAATGTGCTTTACAGTGAAAATAAAAATACAATATGCAATGTAATTAAAACAAGCAATCTGGTATTTACATATTTTAATTTAAGAATTGAAACACTATTTTCTTTGACTATTTTATTGATTAAAATAAAGCTTTCCACACTTGTTATGCTATATTAGTGACATGTTATTGAGACATGTTATGCTATATTCGTTTCTTTTATTGTGCTAAAGCCTTGGATCCTTTGTAAGAAAATACCTTTCTAACATAACCCAATCTGTACTACGGGGGGGCCTGAAATCAGTTTAGACAGCTAACAAAAACAATCCCCCAAATGTTCCATGTTTTTCCGCCGTTGATAAGAAAACTATGCACACATGAAAACTCCAGCTGTGTACTGACTATGGACCTATGTATACCTGTGATTCTAAAATTGAAGACTTTTAGGATTTGCAACGGGCTTTTCAACCTGACGCTTGTGCTGAATGCCAGCAAGACATGTGTTATTTACATAAGCCCAGTACTCTGATATAATGAGTGAAGTGTTTTGTGTCAGGAAACAGGGTTTATAAGCCAAACAGGAGAAAGCTCTCAGCAAGGAGCATCTTGTACAGTGAGGGGATGCCCATAAGTGGCACAAAACATCTCAGAAGAGATAACCCTTAATGACAATTATGCCACATTCCTCTCAGGAACAAGACCAGATGCAGGCCCTCTACAAAGGTTGCGGGAGTATTAATTTCATTTACAGCATTCAGGACCCGATTATCTATTGCCCAAGCCATAATTATTCTTCCTGGAGAACACCTAGTAAGGAAAACATTATCCTAGGAAGATAGTGTAAAGAAGAGCAATCTTCTCCTCAACACAGTCAACACCAGAGAAGAACAAATAATCATAGCCCTGGTCTCTCCTAAACTGTTAGATAGCCAAGAGGATTCGCCACAGTTTTGAGCTTAGCGGGGGCTAACATGTCAAATTGTGGACAGTGTTACACAGGCCTGGAGCTCCTAACAGAGATGCAGACCATTATTACAACTCAGGTAATGTATTCTCTCCTGAGTTATGATGACATTATATCTCATCGCCAGGCTCGAATTGCTGACATATGATGCCAGTAGGACTGTCAGGAACTAAATGCAGGCGGGAGAGTCGGAGTTGTTACTAAACCGGTCTACAGTCTTAACAGTATTGAAAGCTTGGTCCATGGAGAATCATGGACGCACACACCATTCTTGCTCACCTCATCTAATAATGTTAGATGAGGTACTGACTCATCTAACATTATCATAGCCCAGCAGTTGCAAAGGTCTCTACCAGCTGTCCATCCTCTTAGGTTTTCACTGACACATTTATTGGGGTGAGCAAAAAGTAAATCCTTTGGTGACATTCCTGACAAATCATTGATGAGTTGATGGCCATAATTCTTGAAGTTAATCGCCGTCGTTTTTGTATTTGTTTTGAATCTGGGATTAACAAAAAACGTAATCAGACAACGACTATGTAGCTGAGCGTAATCCCTAAAATTCATAACACAAGGGGTACCATTCTGGAGTGCATTGATGTCATATTATGCAAGATTATGCAAACAAATTAACAAAGTCTATTAAAAAGTATCGCACTCCATGAAGATTAAAAAAGAAACAGGAGGAATATGAATCCATTAATTTACTTCAAGGAATAGGTCTGAGAATCTGAATCTTTGCCAAATAGATAATATGAATAAAGCATCGTTTTTAAATGACAAGATGGTGCTTATATATTACAATGGGTAATTAATCAAGGCATTATCAGAGAGCAATAGTCTCAAAAACTAATTTAAGGGATAGAAACAATATCTTTTACCACATTTGCCAGAAACCAGGATGGATAACATTTTATCAAAGATCCTTTAATGCGAAGCAATAAAGGTGAATGAACACTGCAGCAACCACAGTCAATACTGGGCTCTTATTAGTCTAATTGTATTATTCTTGGTAGCGAGTTTTTGACGTAGGGTCAGGATAAAGGCAGGTTATGGCTGACGGAAGGGTTGAATTATGTGTAGTGAAAGGAGAAGAAATAGTAGTTTTTAAGAACAGGTCTAAAGCTAAATCATTTTTCAATTGCTTTACTTTGTATGGAACCAGACATGTTTTTTGTTCTTACCAGGAAAATTAAGTTCTTACCTCGCTTAAATTCCCAAGAAAATGGTTTATGAAATTCCTTTCTTTCAATTTTTAACCTATGAAGTTACCAGTGCATTTTTCATTTAGCTCATTACATTATTCCTGGCAATGTGGATAGAACAGCCTGCTATGGAATGGGCAAGCTAGCTAATTCACATTTTTGACATGCTTGATTGACAGAAACATTTAAAGTGGGAGATTATACTGAATTCTGTCAGAGATGCAAAGCAGGAAGCATGGACATGAATGATGCTTGGTGTTATTTGTATATATTACTTAACTAAATGGCAGAATTGTACACAAAATATGAAGAGAACTTTGCATGTCATTTGTTTCAATGTTTATTTGTCAAATGCACTGAACAACACAGCGTCATTCTTATGACATGGCACACGACAAACTACGTAGAGTTAAGAAAAATTAAGAGCTAGACAGAAAATAATAACATAATGTAACCACAATATATATAAAACTGAACAATAGCAGCAATTTAAAAGAGTACTTTAAAATAGCAGCATTCTGGGTAGTATTTTGATGGAGCAGCAATCTGGGTAGTATTTTGGGAAGGATGATATCGTAAGGGAAAATTATTTCAATTTTCTGGCATATTACAAGCAAATATTGTGATTTGAACACTACTAAAACAACAAATCTTTACTAACAGAAAGATAAGAGAATTCATTTATGTAGGTTCACTGTGTTCCTGAGATGTAATTTTCTTAGAACAATTTTACCTCAATTAACTGTTTTTTTTTTTTAATAATGTGACTGTAAGACATTGTGAACTGTAAATTATCTATTTTTGGTGATCTTTATCAAGTATATTAATATTTCAGGAGGGCGTTGTTTTACAGGTCATGCAACCAGAAAAGGGGTCATGGTGAAGGGAAAGGCTCCACAATAAACCAGGGCTCTGTATTCTCAAACACAAAAGTTTGTTGTTTTGAAGTTATTTAGTGTCCGAAAAATGCAATTGGTAAAGTGATCAAAATTGATAAAAAATAGAAATCTTGAGTTTTCTTATATCTCAGATATAGGAAATACATATGCAGCAACATATAAATATAATCACTTTAATCTACAGAGGATCAGGATAAATGTCACACTGCTTTTTTCAGCATTAGTCGCATGAAACTCTAATCTTGGCTAAAGTAAATTTAAGACAAAATCTGTCAATCCGAAAAAAAGACTGCTTAACTAAATGGTTACTGATGTCTTTGGAACAGCCCAAGCTTGTATAATCAAAAGCACATCTTTTGTGTCCACAATGCACATACGCAGAGAAACTACTGTATCAGCGACCAGATCAGAATGAATTAATATGTAATTGAGGGCTATTGAGAGAGATGAAATGACCTTGCTGCAAATCATTATTCTCTGACAAAAATAAAAGTGGAGTAAGGGGGAATGGGAGCTGCACACTCAAAACCAACTTGCCCACTGAGTGAGAATACATTACACAAACATCCAGTATGCAAATAACATACTGCAACCATATCATTGTTGGTGAGTGTTTAACTTGTACCACTTGCTTTCATCTGGATGTCCCTTTTTCATTGGCAATTCTAAATCATTTTCAAGGCAAAAGACCACAATGTATTTTTATAATATGCCAGGCAAACAAGTGCAAACAAAAGTTGAGACAAAGACACTTTTGAGGAAACAACACATCAAAAAAGTGGTGTGATTTTGCGGCAAAATACATAGTTAAGGTATACCACTGTAGGATCTGTAAAGTATATTCAAGAATTAGAATTTTTAGGGGTATAAAATCTATCTATATTGTGGTTTGAAGGATTTTTTTTATTTACCTTGTAAGTAGTTCACAAGGGAAAACATGAAAACATTTATAAATAAGGAAACCAACTAAAAGGTTGGCTTTAATGAAGGCATGTATTTGGAGCGAACCCAACCCAGCAAATCAACCAAGGAACATCATCATGGTGAAGCATGGTGATGGCAGCATAATGTCATGGGGTTGCTTTGCATCAATAGGGACTGGAAAATGAGAAGAGAAACTAACAGAAATGTCCTTCAGGCCATGTCAAAGCCCAAACCTAAATCTGAGTGAAAATGTGGCATGACTTGTAGATGTTCTCCATGAACACTACCACAAGGAACTTGACAGAGCCTGAACAGTTTTGTAAAGAATGGGAAGATATTGCAAAAATCTAGATGTGTAAAGTTGGTAGAGACCAATCCCAACACACTCACAGATAGAATTACTGTGACAGTATTAGCACATTGGGTGGAGACTTAAATCCAATTATGATATTGCTTTGTCGTGTTGATAAATACTGGACCTGGCCTGTTTCATTGGCCTCAACCTTCAACATTCCCTCTGTCTGACCATAAGCTCCTCAATCTCTCTTTACACCTCGTACATACCTCATGACACTAATAAACAGTTCATCTCTTTCCACAAAATCAAAGCTGTCAAACCTTTTGAACTCTCTGATGCCATCTCCTTTTACCTGCCCCAAGACTATGTCCCCAACTCACAAAGCAGTTCTAAATTAATTATATGACCCCTCTCCAAACTAAGCCTGTTTCCTTCTCCTCTCGCTGGAAAAGCAGCATGGCTGCCACCTGGAGTGCCTGACTAGTCTGAGTTCATCGTTCATATTGAGGCCTCACCATCTACAGATGCCCTCAGGGCTGCTAGGTCCACCTTCGTTTCCAACATCATCAACAGCTCTAACTTCCAAATACATTTATCACAGTTGGTGCTATCCCCCTTAGCTGCCCCTTCCTGTTTTTCCACTTGTCACCCATAAATCCCAGAAGCCAAAATTTGCCCTACGGATACCACCTCTGCATATTTCAAAACTCGCATCATCCAAGGCCACAACCTACTTCCTGGATCCTCTTCCCATGGTTTTCCTTTAAGTGTCTGCCTGCTCACTGTCCATACATTAAATGTACTGTCCTCTCCAACTCTCCATCTCCAAAACTGAAACAGTCACCATCTTAAAGGTGGCATCTACACATACATAAGATAAATTACGAAAACAAAACAAAAACCTGATATTTTATCCCTGCTTTTGCTAAATTAATATCTGAGGAATTATACAAATATGTTGATTCAAACATATTTACTAGTAGATAGAAATAAGATACAATAGCAGTAACAATATGTAAAATCAGTAATTGTATACAATACCGTGATTTTACAACAAGACATTGGGTGCAGTTTCCCAGACAGGGAATATGCCTAGTTCTGGAGTTAAAATAACTGTCAATGAAGAATTTTATTGAAATAGTTTAATTTATTAATGCTCAGTCGACTGTTCATATTTGTTTTTATTCATTTTCTATTTATTTTGTATAAACGGGCCAAAACAAATCACTTGTTGCGAAACTTGACAATAAAACACTTCCTTATTCGGATTTTAGTCTAACACGAGGTTTAATCCCTGTCTGGGAAACCGCCCCAAAATCTACATAACGGGTATTAAAGGTGCCCTATGCAACATTTTCCATCTATAATATCTGATAATAACCCTTACATATCATCAGTTAACGTTAAAAACTGTTTTTAGAAGTGTCAGAACTGACACGTTTTGAGCACGTTTTAGGAAGGTTGCTCTTAAGTCTTTCGTCGAGACAATTAACTAACGTTAGCTAGCTAAGTTGTGTCAGAGCAGACAGTACTTAAATCCATTTCTTGCTGGAAAATAGTGTTACAACCGGTTGACGTTCTCTGCAAAAGACAAATAAAACCAACATGCATTGTGTATTGTTTGACCAAACCTAATGCATTGGCTGCTCGCAATGTGGTCAAAGTGCGTATATTATATTTGCAGCTAACGCTAGCTAGCACAGATCTGGTTTCATGTTCGCTAGCTAGCCTCTGAAATTGCTAACGAGTCTCTGAAATATTGCAATGCATCTTACGCAATAGAGAGCCCAGAGGACGTTTTGATTAGTTTAGCTATTTACGTTGTTTATTCTGTTTTCGTAGTTATGGAAAAGTCCCATCAACTTCAAACCCATCTCAAACGAATGTCCGTGTTCATTGCTCCTGTCTGGTCTGCTTCAGACCTTTCAGTATGCTCGTGTCCGTGTTCATTGCTCCTGTCTGGTCTGCTTCAGACCTTTCAGTATGCTCGTAGTCAGCAATGATAGTGTCAGGTCCTAATGGAGTAATAGAACCGATATTCCTTATTGCCGATAGGTGGCATTAAAACTTTCATAGACCACCTTCAATATGCATGTGTGGGGGGTGATGGTCGCATCAGCTGCCATGCGGCTCATGTGATTTTTTTCCCCCTATGACTTGATTATGCAGCCTCACCCATATACGAAACGTCTAACTCTTTAACACATACCTTGCATTTTGCACACCCTGGGTTTGGACCTTAATCTTCAACGAATATCGCTGAATGTGTAGCCAGGCGTTGTTGAAAGAGCATTTTCCATGGACTTAGCAAGTTGTAGCAAGGGGCTGGCTAAATTCTGTTATCTGGCTACTATCGGAGTGCAGTCAACATAACGTGTGAGGTAAGATACGACAAGCTCAAGCGATGAAAGGTGGGAAGCCGTCGATATGACAAGCTCCAGTGTTGATCATCTGAGACAAATTGCGTTTCAGCAAGTACACAAACGTGAGATATTCAGACCAAGAGATTAACTCCCGCGGTAACCAGAGGCAAGGTGCATGAGAGATTCAGCGTAACAAGCACAAGCAGTGATACATGTTCAGGTCCTGGCAGATATGTAGAACAATTTTATTAGAATATTTATATTAAAGCTACAAAATGTAAGATTAAAATAATGGACTACATGAAAGTAAGTTATGTCCATGACGTTTCCATGGCTTTAGTGGGGGGGGGGGGGGCCTGGAAAACTCAAATATCAGGATTTTGTCCCCAGGATTTCCATGACCATACCAACCCTAATAGGGGTACAGAGGTCACACTGGTTTTGACCACCATTGGAACACTTGAAAATGGTGTGTCATTGAATACATCCTGCACCATGAGAGCTGAAGATATTTATTTTAACCAGTGTGGTAGTACTTCAGTCCACACCTCTGACAAGCCTTGTTTTTAATGACTCAACTCATACTCAACCATTGGGGACTAATTGTGTATTTGAATTTGGACTGGACAAAGCAGAATATAAGGAATGAAACTCAGAACACCGCCACACACACACAGAGAAAAGATGTGAAAAAAACTATTTTGGGCAAGGCAGCTAGGCAGGCTCCAATGGGCTTAGGCTCATCCTCGAACAGGCTACACGTACACAACACTCTCTTTAACCACCAGTCAGAAACATACTACTTAGCGTTGCTTATTTAAGAAACAAACTGCATTGCATGTATAAAAACACTATAAAATTGTCATCAGCATGCAGTTTTGTATACCATAAAAGGTCACTGAATCTCCCTGATATGTCATGATTCACAGCGCCTGCTACTATGGTGTTAAAAGCCAAACGAGGTGTACAGACACTGCCTCTCACAGAAGAGTCAATCAGGAAAAGTTCTCTTAAAAAATGTTTATTGTGTTGTTACGTATTAGTACAATACACCTCCACTCTCACAGATCTATCTGCCACACACACGAGTATCTGTTGACATGCTCCTTAACATGGATATTATGTTAGGGAGCCTTTTAGCAAACTCTAAATGATTCCGCTGTATTCCCTTCCTGTGTGAGGTCAGGGCTGGCTGAAGCCATTACTGGTAATGAGTGTGGAGTCCTACTTTACAAGGTTCAGGCATATAAAGTCACCTAAAAGCTGACTAATGGAATCCTACCGATATACTGAATGCCAGGGGCTTTTACAATATTACCACATAACATAGCGTTTCAAATGTTACAGTTTAACATTCATATATGATTCTGAAAAGCAACCTCCTACAAGAAATAAGTAACAGGTTATTTATAAAACTTGAGAGTAGGTTTAGGGCCAGTCTGGGGAGATGATGTGTTTATCACATGATTTCCCATGCATGTTAAAGGTACACTCAGCCAAATGATGTAGATGCTGAAAATAAACAGCATAGTGAGTCAATTTTAGCATCAATAGAACAGTGAAGCAAACCTATGCACATGGATTGATGCAGTGTGTGACTGGATGAGAGCAATGTCTTGGATATGGCTCATTGTTCCACGTGGTGCTCAATCTAAGTTTTACTAGTGTAATTGCTATTCAATGATTGTTACAAGTATTAATACCAATAAAGACTGCATATTTTTCAAATATAATAATGTGCATAAGCCCAGCCTGTCCACTCAAGCTATTAGGTGTTCACTTAGCATTTACACAAAAACATATACACGATTGTACTACATTATCAATAGAAAATGAAAAGGGGCAAACAAACATAAGCCTGCTGTTCGCCGTATATAACTACAGCGTTACTGAACATCTGCAAAAACATACATTGTGATCTGATGTTTCCATCATGGGTCTGTTGTCCTGGGTGATGGGCCACTTCAACAGGTGTGCAGGTCGTTCTGTAACATCCAGAGTGGCCATTGTTCTTTGCCATTTTACAGGTGACTCACATCACTACACTCAAGCATGCTAGATGCAGTCCACTCGGAGAGGCCTGCAGCATTCAAAATGCATGATTTCCAGCCTAGTGTAAACAAATCGCTTTAAAAGACCAGTTTAATCTATTTCAAGCTGTTATTATGAGTTCTAAGAGTCGTTCAGATGGAGAGACTGAAACCGGGTTAACATCTGTGTGTTTGAAAACTCTTCACACACTTTTACCACAGTTAAAGCGGCATCAGTTTTTTTTAATGGTACAGTATGCATAGAATTTATAATGTAGGAAGAATCTAGTCAGCTAAGGGTAACAGATGGGGGAAAAAACATGGATGATTCCTTTTCTCAGGTCTGTCAGTCATAAAAATCATCGGAGTCGTCATTGTTTGTACTGTAGGGCTTAGGACGTAAGGCAGCTTCTATCTCTGAGTTGCTGTCATCAGATTCTCCCCAAAAAGCTATAAAGAAAATCATGACAACACAGACCCAGCATTTGAATCACAAAACTGATTTAGGAGATTTGAAAAAAGCAGAAATGTGAGGTAATTGAATACAAACAGGAGTTGAAATTGTCACTGGGAAATGTATTCTAATTACAAATGTAAAGTTAGCATAATGTAGTTCGCAATATCCCTTTTTTTACTTGGTGATCAAATACAGAGATAGAGACAGCAGTATTTAGAATGGCTGTGGACACATGAGGATTTAGAATGGCTGTGGATAACTCACCTTTAGACTGTACTGCAGAGTAGCTTTGGATTTGTTTATTTTCTCTCCTGAAAATATAAAGAAAACAATCAATTAACCTATGTACAGTACTTGTGTCCAATAAGGAAAATGCTCAAATAAACACTTGTTCCTAACCTCATACAGTAAACATTGGTCAAGCATGTAACGAGTTAGCATGGAATCTGTCAAGGACTGCAAAGAATATCAATGTCTGTCATTGAAATCCTATAAACGCCAACAATAAAAGGCAGCAGAGATACAGGACCATCCTAGCACTACACATGTCCCTTCAATCAAATGCACAACAAACAACTAGTTTCTTATACTAGTGCCCTTAGCAAAATGTGTATGTAACATGTTACAAGGACACCAATCCAGACCTTAAGGAGACAGACTTCCAAGGCTAAGCCTGTTTTAGAGGCATACAACACCAAAGGAAACTTCCTTGACTCCTGTTCTAATCTTGCTGAAGGACTTCCACAAGACGCCTCTTTATTCAGAAGTGGTCCAAAGACAGGGTTGCTGGGTTCCCATAGCATCAGTGATATCGCTATGGAAATGTGTGACCCCTGAAAAGGCTTTGAGGTGCCTTGATGCATATGCAGTAGGCCGATCTACTTTTAAAGGCCTCCTCTTCAATTTACATCATCACAGGCCCTATTCACAACCAACACAATAAATCCCTACCACCTAGCCGCTTATCCAATATCCATGACTGTTTTTACTTTATGTCCATTGGCGAAAATATTTTCTTTGATAAAGAAAATAAATTGGACAGAATTCTCTTCCACAAACACACACACACGCGCACAGTCACACAAACACACACTAGGCACATACACAGTCACACACAGTCACACACACACACAAGGCACATACAAAGTCACACAAACACACACACACTAGGCACATACAAAGTCACACACAAACACACACACACACACACACGGTCACACAAACACACACACTAGGCACATGCACGGTCACACACACACACACACACATGCACGGTCACACACACACACGCACGGTCACACACACACACACATGCACGGTCACACACACACACACACACACATGCACGGTCACACAAACACACACAGTAGGCATATGCACACACACACACACACACACACAGACAAACACAGCACAGCTGCATCCCCCACCCACTTGAACACAGAGCACAGTTGCACACGCACCCACGGGGTGTGTTGTTCTATCTGCATCCATGTGTCCCTCAATTCAAACGCATGACCCCTCTGATTGCCATCCTCACAATTACCCGCTTCTCCTCAAGCCCAGCACTGGCACAGCCAAATGTGACTGCTGTATATGAACTCAATTATGTTGTTTGTGATCCTATTGAAAGCCACTCCATCTTGAAAACTATACGTTTCTGCTCGTGCCACATCACTCAAACAGTTATCCAAATAAAATAAAGCAAATAAGCATCTCAACGATAATTTGTAACAGCGTGACGATTGCTTTCTAACACATAAATTAAATTACGTAGTTGGCTAAATTATTATAGTGAATCTATTATATTCATATATCAATAAGATTCCAGCCAGATAATAATCTACGCCAAGGCTAGAGAAGACAGTGTCCCTCTGAAAACCTTTGGCCGTCAAGAAAACCAATGTGAAAAAGTGGAAATGGGGGTTGAGGCAAGGATGCAATCACAAATAATCAGCCGGTCTGTCTGCAGTGGAAAGGGCATGTACAGTATGTCCTCCTGAAACCCACAGCAAGCCTTCAAATTCAACCTTTTGGATCAAAAGATACCGAATCAGATACAATGGAGTAAATTACACTTTATGAAAGGAAATTATTTCTTATTAGTCCGTCTGACGAGAGCCATGTCACTACAGAGCAGCGAGCTGGGACTACAGTAAGACTGCTGCTCAGTGTTGCTAGTGAAGCAAACAACTTCATTTTAGCTTCACTGTCCAAACAAATACAGAGAAAATGGAAGTGAGGTTACACAAATGTATAAAGATAGTACTGACAGTAACTGCAGCTACAGTATGAAAAAACACTCGCAAATCTGATCCAAGGGAAACTGTAATCTCGCAGTTGTAACCTTGCATCTTTAAGCTAATTTATTTTAAGTAATAGTCTTGGCAGCCGTTATGCCAGCATTTTTCAAATCTGCCTGGTCATAAAGGAATGTAAACAACTTAAGTTAAGAATAATTCTTCATAACCCACAGGCTGCAGGGAGCTGAAATCAAACCCCTGGGCTAGCTAGGTGAGTCACATTGCTCTGTTCCTGAGCAAGGTAATTTCAGGTAGTTGATGAAAATGTGTCTTATCAAACATATATACCTGGTAAAAAAAGCAAAAATAAAAACTGGTTTCAGAAATTCACTTGTCACTCACTCCTGGAATGTTTTTGGGCTATTCATTGAAGGGGTGTTTGATTTAAGTAATACTGAGCCCACAACTGTATCACACACAGATAATCAATAGTTACATGGTCAAGTTACCGGGAAGCGCAATGTTATTTTTCACAAGAACGTCTTTGTGAGCATCAAATAAAATGTTTCACTAACAGAAAATCTGGCTACTTGAAAATAAAAAAGTGAAACGTTTAATTGTGTCTGCCCCTCCTACTGTTGTAATGTACACAGGACTATCCTTGAGATAAAGTAGAGCTGGAACAACAAAAGAATGTGACAAAAATGTCTGGTCACTACACTGACATAAATCCCCTATTGTTTTAAAAATGTATATATTTCAAACAATTCAACATTAGCTGTTAGGGCACATTCATACAAGCTAGGATGTTTAAGCCACAATGAAAACATACAACAGTTTGTTAACACAAGCACCTGAAAACACGCAGTCAATATGTTTACATATTCACATTCCCTGTGTAATCCGCAGCCATTTCCAGCAACATGTCAATTCTATTCCCCGCCACTGTAATGACCATGGTAATAAATATATGCTTCTGGGGAGTAAATTGGGCTATTCTTTTATATAACTTCCCCAGCCAGCATGGGAATGATCTATCAGCTGTTCCACTTCAGACAGAGACCGGGCTGATTTTCAAGACTGGACCATTACCATAGGAAGCCCAGGACGCTGCTGACCCCTTCAATCTAGTATTTCATTTCCATAAACATTCATGCCAGTTCATCTTGCACTGAGTTTGCCTTAATTGAGGCAATGATCTGAATATGTAAGACAGACTGTGCTGGCCACCTTTTTGCAGATTTTCATAGACTTTGGAAAGCATAATGTGAAAAATTATCTAAATTATAGCTACTATTGAAATGTCTCCTTCATCGCTTTTGTCATTATTCCATATTTATTATTGTTTAGCTTACATTTATCAATATAAACAGTACAATAAGATTTTTCATTCACAACTTCCTGAAATGTGTCTATCCTGATGCAAACATTGAAAATGAAAGAAAATTTATATTGCGTTGGTAAAACATATGGAAATGCATATGCAAATATGATATATTTCTATCTCCCAATAATGTGAATGAAAATGTTTATTGTCCTACATATAAACATATTCTTTCCCAAAATTAGACAAAATAATTGCTTATCTCTATACTAAAAAAAATGACCTAAGGAAATGGCGATCCCTCAGCATATGCTATTATTTCAAACTGGACTGACAAATTATTGTGAATTTAAAAAAATCTTGTTTTTGCAATGAGTTCATCGGCATGAAGGTAATTTGATGATGTGCTTCAATAATGGAAAAGCTATAAAGGGTTGATTCAGTCTGGAAAAATAATGCTTACATGGCATTTTATATACTGTTGGCACAGGCTGGAAAAGAATGCTGCCTTTATTTACACTGTCTTTTTTAAGCTCCCAACACCCACACAGAAATGCTAATAGCACAGGCACTTTAGCACAGCGTTTGTCTAAAGGTAAAGGAAAAAAAGGAGACCCATCACCCCATCATTCCCATCAACTCCTACTCCTTTCCCAGCTATGACCCACAGCAAAATTGTTTAGGTCTGTTTAGATGTTTAAAACACCACAGGATAACAGCAGGATGTAGCACTTGGTGTGGGGGGTGGGGGCAAAAGTGTGAGGCAACCATTTGGGCATTTGCAGTTTCCACACTGGGCTCTCTAACATATGAGTGCCCTCTACTGGCCACAAAGCGGTACTGTAGCACTAGAAACGTGTGCTGAAGATTTACACTCAGGCCCTTCCATAGCAGGTATCTTCAGTTAAAGGAATCACAGGGGCTTGACAGAACATGCCTAATAAAATATTAATAACATTTAATTAATGTCTGGACCATAAAAAAATATTTAAAAAGTTTACAATTGTGATTATTAAAGTATCTTTGTTAGGTACCTTCCTGAAATTATTAATTGCATTCCACTAACTTTTTCCACTTATGATGAACAAAACCATATCATGTCATGAACAGAAGTAAATATTGTGATATTGTGTAATTAACCAAGCATTAGACAGATGCCGTTGTTAGGTTTGGTTTCAATGCCTTAGAGAAGAGGAACTGAATGCAGGAGAGTGACCTCCTCTGGCAGAAACCCCTTAATGCTGCCTTCCTTTCTGTCAGTCGGTCTCTCTGATTATCACTGCCTGCTTCTTTTGCGGTGTCACACTAGTACACTGTACCATATGGAGCTATGTCTATGCTGCTTACAGTTTCAAACTATTGTTTTGAGACAGAAAGTCCTTGACCACATGTCTGGCTCCTAATCAGACTCTATTTGTCTGAATATTCGTTACTCTACCTGTTTCATTCCAGTGCCAACACTCTGCTTCTCCCCCTCCCTTTCTGTGTTTAGAGAGATACCACACACACACACACACACACACACACACACACACACACACACACACATCGCTTCCTACTGCCTCTTCAGAAGAGGGCTACATTCTGATGATGACACATTGACTTCGTCTGTGTGATCGAGGTGTGAATGCCGGAGCACATCCTGTTGTCCAAGGGAACGCGCCGCACGCCGGGCATCAGAAACCCAGCGACAGTTGACAGGACGGGGAGAGATAGCCTGCGTTTTGTTTTTACTTTTCAGTGAGATCAAGGCCAGGCCAGGAGAGGAAAAGAAGGGAAAAATAAAACAAGAAAGGAACACCCTCTGAAATGCCTACAGTAAAAAACAAATAGAAAATAAGACAGCAGCGTGATTGTTGCACCAGAGGAAGCAGTGGCATGCCCCCCTAGACAAAGGGGAACAAGTGGTCTTTACATGGAGTGCAGCTGCTTATTAAGACTCACTCCTTGGTGCATTATTCCTTTCATCCCCACTCAACCACAAAGTGATTTTGCTTTACCACTCACAATAGCGGCAAAAGATTTCTAATAGATGAATCCTTAATAAACTGTTGCAGATCCGTGCGCCTGGCCATGATTTCTAATACAATAATCTGAGCATTCTATAAAGTATACTGCTGAAAAACATTGTGTGGAGGAGGGAGAAAAAAAAAAAAAACGGAATATGAAAGACCTCAATTCTCTCCAATGTCATAATAGTGAAATGAGCACAAATAAAAGTGTTAAGAGTATCTCTTTGCATCTTGTATAGACTGCATGTATTGAATCTGTAAAGCTTATTAAGGCAGAGTCATTGCTATGCAAAGCAGCGCCCAGTGCCTTTCTCTTGCTTTTCAGTTGAGTGCAGTGTTTGGCCAATAGGACTGGCCCCCCGCCTCTCATTCTGCATTCATAACATGCAACATTTGCACAATGTATCTCTCAAAGGCTCCTGAATAGAGGGCCTTAATACTCATGTAAACAACTGCAAACCAATTACTTAATGAATCGGGCCCACACATAATGAGGAGCCACACAAAGGGCTATAAATGCATTTTTTGCACCAAAGCCTCTGCTTTAAACTACAATGCCTCAGCTGTAGTCGAGGCTTAACTGGCGAATCATAATTATTGTCTAAGACAACAGAGAGGAAGCCATTTTTTTTATTTTGAGTCCAGCCACAGCATCTTTTGATGTCACTCATCAGCTCACTGACAAAATAAAGCAAATAATTAAAAAAGAGAAGGGGGGAGAGAAGGAGTGAAAGACGACAGGACGGAGAGAGTGAAAGGCACTGAGAAAGATTGATGGAAAGGGGGAAATAGATGTGGAGAGAGAAGCAGGGAAAGAGAAAGGCAGGGCAAAACATGCTGCAGTGCTATGCTTCCGTTCAAGTGCCGAGCTTCCAGACCACTTGTAGAAGCAATAAAGCGCAAGAAGTGACTGTGGTAAGTGGAATGCTTAAAACGTAAGCATCCGGGAGAGGAGGAGAAAGAAATGACAGAGGAAAATGGGAAAGAGTATGATAGTGACCGCTCATAGCGACGGCTAACACCGCGAACTACACCCCTGAATAGATGAGGTGTCAAGCATGCAAAACTACTCATTAGTCCTATTTCAATCATTTATGCACAAGACCAGTGGCCAATCAGAGCTATGGGGATTCTTTTTTCTATTTCCTCTATATTTACGTTTGTTTTATGGCCTTAGATTTAGGCTTCCCATGCGCCTTAATGACAGTGGAGACGGAGCCATCTGAGAGGGTCTGGAGTCTGAAATTGGCTCATGTTTATTAAAGAGGTTCAGTCATTGGGCTGGCACTGGCAGACAGCAGCGCCTCAATAGAGCTTGGCCATTATGCCCTTCCCTGGGCTAATAGGTAGACTGGGAGAGCCCGCTGGCCTGGCCAGGGAGACGCACACTTTGGGCCCTTGTGTCAGTGTGGTGCCCAGTAATCACATGAAATCAGAGAAGATTATTCCTCATAACGTTTACCCAGCCATTACCTTCCCAAATGGGCTCCCGGTGAAGAGGTTCTCCGAGGACTGCACAATCGCAGATTTTGATGAAGTCGTGTTGATATTCAAATGCGTGAAAACATGAAGCTATTTTTTTTCATGTTCTTTTCCTACCACTCAACATTTTGATTTGAAATTCTGAATCCAGGAAGGTTTTGGAAATATTTGGAAAATAACATCTTAAAACTAATTTGGGGATTCTTACTTTCAAAACAGTTGCCTCTGATTATATTAGTCGAGGTGCGTCACACAGTGCAAACTATTTCAGGTCCAATTGTGTTTTTCAAACAAGTTCAGGTAGCAACAGTCTGCCTTTGTAGCTAGCATGCTGGAACACTAACCCTATAAATAGTGACAGCAGCTTTTAAGCTTTATAACAGTCTGGCCTTTTGATTTCATCTACGAGTTAATGGGAGGCACACCCTTGATCTAATGGAAATTAACAGGGAATTATGAGAGCAACATGCAAATGTACATCATCCACTTGGTGTCTGGTGGCCTATTCCCTATAAAGGCAGTGAATAACAATAATGTTGGTACCGAGCGTAAGGGTCTTGATGAGAGGAGCGCACGTCCCTCCCAGCATCCTCTTCATGGACATCATTTGTTCCTTAAAGAGCAAACAAGACAGATCAAACATTTTGGTATGTGCATCTAATTAGACAGTCAGCTATGTTCTATGCGCATGTAAATACGTAGCGGAAAAAGCACTTTTCACTGAACTGAAATACAATGGGGACATGTGGATTACGTTCCTTCCACGATACTTGTGGCCGTTCTTTCGGGGACATATGGTGATTGTTGACCAATGGTGGGGTGGTGTGGGATGGGGATGTGGTGTTGGCCCGGTCACTCCTCACCTGACAGCTCCTCCTCCTCCTCCTCGTCCCCGTCACAGATCTCCTCCGGCCTCTGCTGTGCGGCAGACTGTTTAAGCAGCTGATATGCTTTTGTCTCTGTGAAAAAAAACCACACAAAATGGCCGAGTTAAATATTGACTTAAAGACACACGTTTCCAAATTTCAGAGGCGGCGTGTTTGTAGAGACAACACGCACGGCTGACTGGCTCCCCGGGCCTTCTGATGAACACTAGGTGAAAACACAGCACAGGGCTGGCTAAGCTGTGTATTTAAGCCATGCACATACACACGCCAACAGCAAGAAGAGTTTCCACGAGACAATCCCCCCTCGACAGTCTCTGTATATCAGGTTCCCAGACACACAAAAGACATTGATTTATTTTCTCGAAATAAAACGCTAACTACTTCCACATACCGTGGAGTACGTGTCGCATTTGAGAACGACGCCGGCTTAAAAACCAGAAGAGCATCTGTATGACATAAACAGCTATTTGTCACAAGAACACGGCGAGGTGAATCAAAATAAAATAATAGCGAAATGTCCGGCTGTTTCAGGAGATTTCAAATCCAAGCGTTCCATCTGTGGGAAAGACTTCTTCAAAGACTGCCAATATCAAATGAATGATATCATTACACAGATGATGGAGCAATGTCACATGGAAGTCTTGGCCCACTGTATTTGTTTTGTTAGTTGAATTGTTCGCTAGGACTAAATGCATGTCACTTTGAGCATATAGGTACAACCACAAATATTCTTAAGTCATTAATATCTGTTTGCGCTGACAGTCTGTGGTAACAGATCGACATTACTCACTGTAAAGTTGCCTAGCAGCGGCTCCAGCCATGAAACTGGACAGGAAATGTCTCTTTCAAAAAAGGCATTTTGCTTTTGATTAGTTGTGATTTGAAACTGGACTGTTTCAACGGTTCTGCACTCTTAGGGACGCTCGCACATGAAAGGCCCAGTATGACACCCGACGGCAAAGTGCAGTAATAGTTTGTTTTACATTTCTGAGTTTCTGGTGTGGACTGGCACCCGGGCTGCATTCAGGATGCCTTCACATCTCATCTTTTCATGTCTGCTGCTGCACAGCATTGTTTAGAAGATAATGAGAACCAATGACAGATCTCTGGCTACACCCTGGTGTCCGGACCATTGAAGCGCCACATTATGCAGGGTGCAAATTATCAATTTGGCCGCGCCTCCGCTCTGGCTGGCTGAAAAAAAACGCCACTGTTTCTCCAAGATAATTAGAGGAACTGCACAGCTCTTCAGGTGGGACGTTGACCCCAGATTCACCTTGATCCTCCTGCCACAGCCACCCATTTAAAAGAGCCCATTATGGGCTGCTGTGGGAGGAAAACAAACGGCACACAAGAACTCTGAATGCAGGGCTCAGTGCTGCCTTTTTACCTCTAATAGGAATACTTTGGTCCTGGCTGTCCTCTTCACCACTTTGTAGTCCTGTAAGAAAAGAGAGACACACAGAGCTCGGAGACAGCGGAGACTAGGCTGGATGTCTGGACTTCCCTGAATAGACGGCCCTAAGAAGACTGGCTACCAGGGATTTGGAAAGAGGCCAATAGGGGTTGTGATTCTTTGTCATACGGGCAAAGTTTCACTGCAATGATTGATTGCTCAAACCGAAATGGCAAAATTCTATAAATGCTCAAATCCCACTCCTCGCCCTGCCTCACTGGATGGTTGCTGACTTCTTATTTACAGATTTTTTTATACCTGCAAATTACTTCTAATTGACATAATTGTTACATTCGGGGAACACGTGCACCACTGGACATCCCCATACATAATTTCTCTTTAGTTGTTGTCGTGAGTCTGCTTTAAAAGACGAGGTGAGTGTTACCATAACAACTTTGCATCCCTGCAGTGTGCTGCTCCTGAGCAGGTCTGGCTGGTTGGGTCTCTGCAGTGCGTTGGTCAAGGAGTGACGGCAGGACACTGGACGGCGTCTCACTCTCCTCACGCCGCCGGGACAGCAGTGTCCTCAGCAGCTCTTTGGCCTGCACCCATGACACATTAAAACTGGATTCTATATGTGAATGGAGCATCAAATTGAACTCCCACCGATTAAGCAAGCAATTCACCCAGGCCAGGCTTTGGTGCCTGCCAATCTCCACATGCATTCTGACAGTAACAAAAAGAAATGGCTAGAAATTCCCATTTAACAAAAACAGATTATACTATGTTTCTCACTCTTTATCCACTCTCTTTCAACTCCCCCTTTCTATCTCGCTCTCAAACACACCCTCCTCTCACCCGTGAGATTAGACGAGCGCCTAAAGAATGCAATCATCCTCACTTTAACGTGAAACGGGTTGATATCTCCACTTGGCGGAGAGGATGGAAACAAACTGCTCTCTTCCTTCCTCTCCAGTTATTTATCTCATGGGTGACGATGATACACAATTAACAAGAGCTGTTCTGTGTGATGAGGGAGAGGCGACCCTGATTCCTCTCACCGTATCAAGCCAGCGATCGGCATCTGAGAGATAGGACCTCTGGTGTCTTCAAAGACTGCTTCTTAGCTCAGAAGGCTGTTCACAACTTTTAATGAGCACTAATATGAAGGGGATGATCAGGAGGATTTACAAACCGACAAACTTTAAGTACATTAAATATATATTAGTTGTTATCGGCAGGTCATTGGGAGACTGACAGTCTGTACAGGCTTTCATATCCCGAGAAGGAGACCAAACACCAATACCAGTCTGATCTCTTCCTATTCAGCACTGTTAATCCAGATCTCTATTATTCATATTTCTTTTTTAAATATAGTCAAATGTACCATGGACGGGAGAGAGCTCTCTCAAAAAACAGCATTTTAAATATCAATGAATGCAACTGTTGGTCCTTGAATAGTCAAAGTGCCTCTTTGAGTGAGCATGCGAGCTGCATGCTCCCATTTGTTACCGAGTGGTGAAGGCTGTGTGGCAAGACGTGAATGGAAATTCTGTTTGCTCTCGTGTGGGAGAGTGAAGGAGAATAAGCTGTTCTGTGCGTATTTGTGAGAGAGACAGAAAGAGAGCGAGAGCGAGAGAGAGAGAGAATATAAGAGAGACGGAGTGAGAGAGAGAGAGTAAATGAAGAGAATAAAAAAAGAAGAGAGAACGGTTTCCACTCGGGCCCTTCCTGATGTACTTGGACATGATGATCAGGATTGTGTTCATATTTTCAAGGGCCTCTCTTTGCCTCTCTGTCTTGCGTCAGGGAAGTCGCGACAACATCTCCAGCTCCATCACAAGAACCAACGCTAAATCGCAGCCCTTTCAGGGTATCAAATATAAACAAGATTCGATATAAATCAGGTTTGAAAAAAAAATCGCAATTAAATGAACCTCCGTGTCCGTGAAGGTAATAATATTCCGCAGTTCTTTATGAAATGCTAAGAGATGCATTTGTATAGGCCTTCACATTGATTTGGTTTGTGACACAAACACGTGTGTCATCTACAATGAGAACCCTTGAGGTAACAAACAAAGAAAACAACCAAGAGAGGATTTAGGAAGGAAAATGAGTTGCAAGGGTACCTTACTTTTATATCCATCTTTCAGCCTTTGTGGGCCTTGTGAATAGTCACTGTAATTTCATGGCTGGTTTAATTGGGCATACTCTGCTACAAGGTCAATGAGAAGGGAATTTCAAAGACTCCTGGCTCTGTTGTGAACAAGGTCTAACGCCTGCCTCATTCACGCTGCCCTGGGCCATGGCAATACTTCAGCTAATAACAAATTAAAGGCCTGTGTTTTTCAGGAGAATAAGCCACAGGATGAAAGGAGCCTGTGTAGAGCCTGTTATTTGTGATTAGTGCATGGGTCAGAGTTCCCCTTTGGTCAAGGTCAATGTGTGTATTAATCTGATATGTGGGAAGCACTAGATTTCAGACACAGAGACAAAGAGCGCCTAAGTGCTATTGCCTTTTTAGCATCCACTGTCCTTACAGTGGCTGCAACTGTCTTTAAAGCTGAAACTAATTTAGAAAGCCTGGGTCCTGATATCCCACTGTCATGCTAAGGTATAATTATAAACATAAAAATCTTGTTGTAAAGCATTAGGCTATATGTGCTTGCTGGGTTCTAAATTAAAATATTTCAGTTGCTGTTCTGGTATTTCCAATTTATAACAGTTAGGAACACAACAAAATTTAAGAGACCCAGAACCACTGGTTTCCTGAAGAACCAATTTCCCCTAAATGTCATTGCTCCGAAATTTTCATTTACCCAATTAGTACTGTTACCAGGAGTAAATGTTTGCTTGCTAATTTGCTAGGTAAAATGACTAAAAATGGAAATGGCTGTGAGTAGTTTGAGAATAGCCCGCCACATTGGTGAATCACAATCTGCCTCAGAAAAAGAATCCCCAAATTTCAGCTCAATATTCAGGAGCAAATGTGATCCAAATGGTAGCACTTCAAAGCCCCTGCGTGCTCGCTGTGCCTGATGTTAGCGATTCACAAAGCCCTGGAGTTTGCACTGTACCTCAAAAAACCTGTACGGTAAGTGCATTGTGAAAAGCAAACCTTGGCGCTATAGGAGGCGTTGTACGGCAGAAGCAGTGGAGTGAACAGCTGAACGAGCCGGTTGGTGGTGAGGACATGGTGGTGCTTCAGAAAAAGCGCGTGCTTGAACCAGCGATCCCACAGAGGAGCAGCATCAGGGGCGACACTGGAGCTGTGGCGTGGAGTACAGGGAAAGAGACAGTATCGCGTCAGATGAACAGAGCCTCGCTGTCAGAATGGATGAATATGTAACAATGGAAAATATAACATTAACATACATCATTAAAGAGGACTTATTTTATCCCATTGTCTGTCCATATACGGTAAACACATCATCAAGATAAACAATCATGGATTTTCATCATTCGTATATTGTTGTAATTTGTGGATAACCTATTCAAAGCCTGTACTTGGAAGAAGCACTCATGGTACAGCCAAATAAATGGTGGCGTGGTTTTGGCATCTTAAAAAAAAGTAACATATTTGATATTTATGAATTGAAGTTAACCAAATGACATAAGTTGGCTACATAAAGTGAAAATGTCAAACATCCATAGTAGAGTAAAAGACATCTCAGGATACTTTCTTTTCACCTCAACACAGGCAAGTAGAAAAGGCCTTTCTGAAATCAATAAAGTATTCAGGTACTGCAGAGATTGGAGCGATGGTTCAAAGTGGACCTCCTCATCAAAAGAAACCAATGTCACAGATAGGGCATTTAATTTGCACATGACCTTCACACACATTGAGTTACTGCTGGAGGTTTCACAATTGACCTTTCCATCTGTGAAGGATGGAGACATGTTCATGGCCATTCGATCCAATCTCAGACTGTTCAAAATGTGTCTCCACCTTCTCTGTACTCCAGTCATATTGTCAAGAAAAACACACAGAAATGAAGCGGCTCTTTGTCTGAAAAGTGGAATTCATCTTTGAATCAGTTAACTTTTCATTTTGACGATGAGATTGGTTTTATGAACTCGGTCACTTGTAGAGCACTGATATCTCTGCTGTGAATGACTCTGTTATTGCACACATTTATCACAGGAGCAGAGAGTTCAAAATGTCCTCATCTTGACTCACTCAGGGTGGGTTTGGCGTTTAACAAATAATACTAAGGGACCCTAAAGCAGTAAAACACATTCAACTAAAGTACATTTGTGTACCGACGATCTTAAGAGCACATATTTGACATCTTAAATAATTATCAAGCAATTATACCAACAAAGAAAGCTAGCAATTATTTTCAGAAAAAAATAAAACAAACGCAAACACATGGACATAAGGACCAAAGAAAGATGCATCCTTTGCATGAAGGCTCAATTTCAAAGGGTCATAAAATTGCTGACCAGTACGAAAGTCAAGATCATTCCAACAGCTTCACCTATCACACGCTTCCGCTGAAGACCAAAAAAATTCATCAAATGATACATCTTGTATATAGAAAAACAATGACATCAAAAGCCTCAGAGTTCACAGAAAACCTTACCTTATTTTTCTGTGCTCACTGGCGGACCAGTTAGCGCTAACTATCTCTTCGGTTAACAGGCACCCCTTTGACGTGCTCCATGACAACCTCTGAAGCTGATGAAGGATGACTGCTCCACACGCATCAAGGTCCTCTCCATTCAAGTCTGCCCTGGCATTACAAAGGCTGCAAATATACAGAGCAGAGTGAGCCATCGCCATGGAAGCCGGGGTTTAGCCCAGCAGCCCACAGGTCTGTCTGTTTTCAGTACACCCCACATGGAGAACGAGCCACACAGCACACAGGAAACACATGGCAAAGGTCACAGCGGGTCACCAACCCTCACAACTCTCTGGCTGACCACTAGGTAACTGTAGTTCTGACAATTCTGGCCAAGGGGTCTTACTTCGGCATGTTTACTTTATGTTTTTAAATGTTTTTCTGAAATGTCTTCCTGTTTATTGGGGGGGGGGGGGGAATATATATATTTTTTTAAATGTCCTTTTAAAATGTCATTTTAGTCTTTAAGTCCACATGAATTAAAACATGATTAAATTCAGACATTTTAATAGCCATGGTACTTTAAACATGTATTTCATATTTCCTAACTAGTGGAGGAGAGGGGATGAATTAGGAATTTGTTTGCTAGGGATGGTTACAAAGCCATGGAGTTAACATCCCTTCATCTACAATAAGTGCTGTGGGATCTTTAGTGTCCAGTCAGAACACAAACTTAGTGTCTGAAGGACGGCACCCTATGCAGGGCAATGTCCTCTTTGCTTCCCTAGGGCATTGGGATTTGATCTTGAGACCTGGGTGAAACTGCCCCCTACTAGCCTCAAATGCAAGACAACAATGATATTTATTATTAACTGGCTTTATATCTATACTATGTAAAATATCATAAATCAACTGGTCAGTTTTCCTTCAAATGCCACATAGACATTGAAATTCACTTCAAAATATCAGAAGGGCCATGACTCTGCTGTAGACTGTGGTTACTATGACAATCCAGTGTGTTTAAAAAAAAAACAAAAAAAAAACCTAGAAACCAAGATGTACTGCAAAAGCATTGTTGCTGCCAAGTGATGACACTTAATTTAAAGTGAGAGCCCTTGGGAGCAGAATAAAAATTCCTCCAGGTCCATGAACACTGGTTGACAATGAAATGATCTGTACCAAAAATCATGACAAATATCAATGCAATTTCTACCTGATTGCTTTATTGCGTGTGCTATCACCAACTGATGAGACCGAGTACACATTTCTTTCTCCTTTGTGGATACGTTCTTCAATGCTCTCCAGTAGATGGAGGAATCCCTCCATTGACAGCCTGAAAGAACATACACATCACATTAACAAAGAGAAAACAAAATGGCTGACTGGATGTGCTCCTATTTACAGTAATTACATTTAACTTACTCAGACTAGTTCTGATTGTCCATGAACTGTGGGTGTAACAGACGTGTACTGATACAGTATGTATGTGCCTATTTAAAAGTTGAATGTACTATTGTAGCATTTTTATTGAGTGACATGTTACACAAGGTCAGAGATGGGCCTTCAAACTGTTAAGGTCAAGTTATTTGGCAGAAAAAATGAATTGTCTCAGAAACTTTCTTATAATTACACTGAGAAGGTTTTGTGAATAAAGCAAAACTGCGTAAGAACTTACATAATAATGATGTCTGAATAATTCTGAATTACAAAAGGTACCTGGCGCAAAATCATGTTTAGGGCCAGCAAGAGAAAAAAACACTTTGCCTTAAATATTATGAAAATTAAGATTCATCCAAATTCAGAAAGCCTAACCTTCCAAAGAGGAACATTTCTTTTGGTGCAGGACTTATACTTTAATCTGGCCATGTGAGTCTGCAAAATGAGAAATAGATGCCTAATGCATGTGGATTTTGGGAATCCATCTCTTTCTAGAGCATTAAGCTCTGGGTGGCCCTTATTGAATTCCCCAGAAACCCAAGCCGCGATCCTGAGCCCCCCAACATAAAAGGGGCAAAAAGAATTTATGACAATCTATAATGGGCTCCCAGGTTAGGGGTCAGCAAACAATTGCTTCTTCCCTTTTGCAGGTTGTTTCCTGGTAACATCCTGATTAAGCTGGCAGCTTGAATTATATCCATGACATTCTGTAGTGCACAATCCATCTGCGCTAAGTCCTCTTCAATGCAGCTGAAGTAGCACGGGCAAAAGCTCTGCCTTTTTTCCCTCCCGTCAGCGTGGGCCTTGAAATAGTCATCATCTTTCTCTCCACTTTATTTGTCAGTGCTTTTCAACAAGGGACCTTTTTAGAAAAAAGTGAATTTGTTGTGTGCACCAAACCTCTCAGCATTGTTGTGAGGTCTTCATCACGAGGTCTCAAACCACACGTTTGCTGTTGCAGCGTGTGTGTCTCGTAGTCTCCAGATCATTGGGAGTGTATTGTTAGTAAGGGTGAAAGGGTCAGCCTCTTGGGAGTGATATTACACTGACACTGCTTACAGTATATTTCAGCATGGTTTCCCTCATGTAATGGTCTCACAAGAGTGACTGGTGTCAGCTTACTTTCAGAGGATTTTTTTAGACACAAAGAACAGGGGAAATGCTGGAAAACACCAATATTTGTACCAATCAAGAACACACTCAGGATAGAGGGTTTTTCCATCAGTACCGCATAAAGGAGGATGCGGAGAGAGTTCTGCAAAGATCATCGCCTCAAATTGAAAACGAATCTCGAGATGTGCCAGGTCGGTGACCTTATTCCTGAAAGAGATTACTGTACATGGTACAAGATTCTGGAAATCATCTATAAAAAACATTTACAGTATATATCCCCAGTATTATGTCAAATTTACCAGAGATTATCATTAGACATTAACAAAATGCATAAGAGATGGGTATTTCACAACCCTTGATGTTATTGTCAATTATGCTACTGATAACTGCTAGCTTTCCCCAACTCCTTCTCAAATAAGAAGTTAAACACAAAGTACACCTACCAGGCAGAATGATCAAAATGTAATCCATGCAATGGCTATTCATAGAGTCAACTCTGCAATCACGTGTGGCTAGAAATCCCTGCTAACCAAACAAATGCATCTCTTACTGGGGGGCACTTCAAAAATATTAAAGTATAAGGCTAAATAAATATATAGGTCCCTAAAAATATATACTGCAGGAGTGAAAATCACTCAAGTCAAAATACAAAACAAAATTCTCCGTAGTGCCTCAGAATTCATGTGCACCCACAACGCCCGCTACATCTCTCCCTGCCAAACCTACCACACAGAACTAGATCCAGAAGCACAAAGACTCCAAATAAGGCTCTTGAGGTTTGATATTCAGCATCATCAATATATCCCTTATACAGCCCAGGCTACAGAATATCCACATGATTTCAATCCACATGAAAATCTACATGCAAATCTATACAAGCCATATGATCGGTCGCCACAAGCACAAAGACATCACACAAGGAGTGAATTTTATGAGTCCAACACAGCATCCTTGTTTGAAAGCCATTATGATGAACACTGAAGAAAACCCAGGGTATTTCTGTTCTCTGCTCGCTCACCCGGGTCACACCAGGGGGAAATATAATGGAATAATGTAATGAATTGCCAAGGCCTGTTTTCCTGCCTGTGAGCTGAATGGGAAGAGCGATATAAACTCTTAACCTTGACGTTGAGTGAGACTGTGTGGTGCTGGAGACAGGCTGCTCTGAGCTTTACATCAAAGCCTTGTTCTCCCCCTTATACACAGGGCTCCAAGTTAACAATGGAGAGCTCAGAATCTCCACACCCCATCGCCACCACCACCACCACCACCACCACCACCACCAACCTGCCGACAGCCTCTCTGAAAAGCACAGTGACGAGTTCAAAGTACATACGACAGGTTTTATTTGCTTTTCATGTCAAATGTTCACACTCATCTCTTTAATACCAAAAAGGATGAATTGCTCGGAGCCAAAAACAAATAATTCTAAATGGTTATAGACTATGAAGAACACTGAAACCCTTAGTCTGACTGAAAGGCAATGTAAGGCCAATGCGCGTCCGTATCTAACACCAAGCATTGCAAAATCAGAATCTCTGACAAGCCACGGTTACATATAAGTACATGTGAGTTCCACTCCCAAGCAGTTACTCACACTCCCTTTACTGTGCAATCCATCCCAAACGATCCTTAAATCGGAGGACACCAAGCGCTGGATTTCTTGGTGTAAGTGCCTGTCCACATGCCCACCCTCCAGAACACTCTATGGAGCCACAAATGTCCTACTTCCTGAGGTCTTTCAAGCGGAAAATTGCTCTGTTAGAGCATTATCTTGGATTACGGCAATAATATTTGTCACAGGACCTGAGCCCCCTGCTATAAGGTGCACTGACGCCCAGCGGCACGGAGTACGCCAGGCGGCGTGGCGTGTGGCTCCCAGTATCCTCCGTCAGCTGCAGATGTGGTGCAAGTCAAATGTCTTGAGCAGAACGCCCAGTGCAGCCGGCTCATCCTGAAGCCCGGTTCAGCTTGGCCACTCCGGAACATCCTAATGTAGAGCCGGAGTTTCAGCGCTTTAAAATGCCCCTCAAATTCGCTCGTCCATAACCGCCTGAATTAAACAGATAGACTGCAAGGGAGACGACGCAAAGTACAGCGAAAACGAAAAGGACTGCGTATGTTACGGCTGGCTGAGGGGTTGCCTGGAGTTGGCCTGGAATTTCCTAACTGTTAGTATCAAGTCATTTAGTTATACGGAAATGCAACACTTCACTTGTATCGAGATGTAATGTAATCCTTCAAACACATACCTCTGCATCGGTGTTTCTGGAGATGTAGATTCTCTACTCGATTCTGGTCCGTTCATAGAATCTGAATTGTCAAGAGATTCTTGACTAAGTCTGCTGACGCTTTCCTCAGGTGTTGCACTCCGCTGTAACGGGCCTGGTGGGCTGCCGGTCCTCCTGGTGGGGAAGTCCTGGTGAACCACCTCATCTGGTACTTCAGCCAGGGAGATAGACAGGTCACCATCACTGCTGGTCACTGACAACTCCATACTGGAACTTGATAAATTCAGGCTTTCATTCCCCTCTGAAAACACATTAGTCACTGTTGTGTGTATATACAACCTGATTAGTTAAAATATAACAAAACGTATTTCAGCAATTCCTCATTAAAATGTTTCCGTCAAATGCCTAGGGAATAAAATACCATGTATTACAGTCCAACAATGGAGAACAAAGATTCTTGAAATCTACTATGTACAGTAATCTCTTTGTGAAATCTACTATGTACAGTAATGAGATCACCAACCTGGCACATCTTCAAATTTGTTTTCCAAGTCAGTTTGAGGCGATGATCTTTGTAGAACTCTCTCCGCTTCTTCCTTTATGCAATGTTGATGGGAAAGCCCTCTATCCTGAGTGTATTCTGCAGGTGAATTCCTGTCACACATACGGCTGTTGGTGCGGGCCAATGGGCTATTCATCTTAGGCCTTGTCAAGGTCACTCCAAGTGTCGTCGGTGGTTCATCACCTCCAAAAGGCACATAAGCGCTGACTGTTAAGGCACGAAAAGATGGAAGCATTGCCGCCGTCCTTTGATGTTTGTCACTCAAATTACTGCCACCGGGGGAATCGTTTGAGCCCGAAATGTCATCTGATAAACGCGCTTCGCTGTAGGCAACAACCTCTCTGGAAACTTTGGAGTCCCTCAAAATGGCCCTTTGTGAGCCTTCCGAGGCGCGTGAGCGATGACTGGGCGAATGATGCTCTGCTCGTTGTAAGTGCTCACTTGTGGTGGCATCTTCAGTCGTGGAACCTCTGGAGGTCTGAGGATCCATGAAGACTACAGACGGTTGGTTTAAACCTCTGCCCTGAGATGAGAGGGAATCACCCTGAGGAGGTCTATGTAAAACATCTCGCTGAAAGAGAGGACGTACCCAATTAAAGCGGAAATCATCTGTCCCCACCAACGATCTACAGGGATCTCTTTTGGGATATTTGCGGGGTAAAGTGCTTGCTTTGGCAAAGTGGCGGTCGGTTATGTTTATGCAGTAGTAATACATTGATTGTCACATGTGGAAATTGCGATGAGATTGTTTAAATCAACCAGGCCTCATAATATGCAGGAATTATTGATTTAGCAAAATAAAGGCCCTATTCATGGATTTTAGACCTATCGATATCTTGCCTAAGGATCTAAGTGTATTGAGTAACTCTAATGAAAATAACAACTCAGTGAACTTGTTATATTAAGCTCAAACACAATCCGTAAGAGCAATATTTTTCTCATCACAATCCCTATCCCTAATCCAATTTGAGCAATGAACATTTAAATGACTACGCTAATTACAACTGAATTGGGAGATGATCATACTAGCAAACTATACCATCAACACTTCGAGAAGACAAATGTGAACACTGGATCAAATGTATATCCTCCACTCACACACAGCACGACATTTCATGTTGGTGTCGGTATAGTGCTACTCCGATATCTGCTTCGAGAATCCTGTTTATTTTCCTCAAATGCAACACTGGCAAATTAGGTTATAAGGACCCTTCTGTTGAAAAGCGAATAACTGAGAGTTTTGAAAGTATACATTCTTCTGTTAAAACATTCAAGGTCATATATATATATATATAGCGATTTTTTTAAATCCCTCTTTCAAACGAATGTTACACAATCAATGTTTTTAACTTCTAATCTTATAAGCAATCCTCTATAATACAAGTTGTGATTCATGTCTGCTATGGCACCAAGCGGTGGGGGGCAACTAAAAAAAAACTTCCTCCAAACATAATAACAAAAAGCATGGCTTCTGTTTCTTTTCTGATAAGAGTCTTAAATACCAAACAGTTAGCTGCTTAATAGCATTCACTGTAAACCATGCAGCTCTGCCCAGCAGATCCACAAAGTAGGTAAAAAAAGAGGAAAAGTTAATTTCTTGGCTGGGTGATTCCATCGGTAGCTGCAGGGCAAAGTAGAAAGTGTTTCACTAAAGTAGCAATTGATTCTTCTATCAATCTGCGGCACGCGCGTGCTCTTCCAAGGAATGTATTAAATATGAAAATCATATCCCGTTATCATCGGTCTCCAGCTTTCAGCCTGGTAAGCTTCCCTTAATGAATGCTGCAGCCTGAGGGACATGCACACTGCCAGCAATGGCTTGTATGCATAATGGAGTGACGGTACCATTTTGCTCATTACAATATGACCAAGCTGAGGGGGGTTTTGCACACAGTCACAAGTGACTGCTCTAGACAGCATGCTCCAAGTTATTATGAGATGTCTTAGACATTTCATCTAAAAGAGCTTTAACTGCTTTAAGTGAAGGAAGCAGCTATGGGCTTGAACTACATGGCTTATACACAGATGCACCAGCCAGGATTAGACACCTGCACTATTACTGATACACGGTTAAATGTATACTCCTCCACAGATCTGCTCTGCATAATGTCTACTTTTCTTTGTTGTTCCAAAGCTGAAAACACAGCTTGATAAAGCTAAGATTTGCATTGTCCTTATAGTCATTACAAAAAAAGAGATTTGCCATAAGAAGAGCATAGTGTGTGAGTAAAATATATTCGGACAAATACTGTATGTATATATAACACAGTACGCCTTTCCCTAAGGCGATTTTATAGTGTTCAACGGATTATTCATATAAATAAGCACATTTATATAAAACAAATTCAGAAAAAAGAGCAGACTGCAATAACAAACCAACAGGAATATTGCTACAGCTAGTACGGAAAAGAGGCCTAGAATGCAACTTATGACACATGCTTTTAAAGTAGGAACTCTTATTAACCACATATAGGCAAAACATTACTTTATAATGTACTTTTTTATGATTTCCAGAGATTACATAACAATGTTACCTTGTCAATTTCCAGATCTGTAGTTTTTATCTTCTGACCAGTTTCCATAAATCTGGAAATTCTATTCAAGCATTCAACCTGGGAAATTCAGTAAAAAGCGAATAAAGCAATCATTTACAAATTGGCCTTTATTACATTTGCAGTCAGAGCATCAACGTTGAATAATATAAACAATTATGGTATATTGCCATTATCACAAAAATACAAATACACCTGTTATTTCATTGTACCTGAAACCTGAAACATGTTTTCTTGCATTGTGCTCAAACTGTTAACATGAGGTGTGAACAGTAAGACATGAAAAAGAGAAGAAGTTGCCCAACCCCACCGTGTCCAAACAGGAGTGTTAGTAAACGTGGGTATTCCCCAGCGAGTGTGCTCCACGGTGCCTGCCAACACTCTTAATCAATTATCTGAGTAGCCAGCCTGGCTGCCCTAATCCCAACTCAAATTAAACAGTCTAATGGTGCAGTTAAGGGCACTGGGATAAACTCCAATATCCCAGGCCTTTTCTTTCAAACACTGACTGCAACACAGAAAGGCTACGTTTGTTTATCAACAACGCTCGATACACTTATCTATTTGCACTGATTCGTACGCAAGCAAAAATGAAGATAAAAATGATAATGATTATGGTAACAAATGCCATTATTTGTATATGTGTGTGTGTGTGTGTGTGTGTGTGTGTCTGCTTATTGGAGACATAGGCTGCATTTTGCAGTAATGTATAGTGCATTTTTTAATTGCTGAATTTGTCTGGCAAAATGTTCATATCTGTATATAAAAAGGCCCCATTACTGTTTTTTTTTTACTAACAATGAAGTCATAAGACATGTGAAGCAGATGAATGGAACAATCTGATGGACATGTTTTTTCTACCAATGAACTACAAACATGATTGACTCAGACAAAGCATAACAAGAAACAAAGACACTGCTTAAGGGGGGCGGGGATAAACTCTGGAGCACTTCACTTTCTCAACATTGGGCAATTAATTTAGCGAGTCATAATTAACCAATTTTGTTGATTTGATATTAAGCCTTTGAGCACTGTTGTTGAGTTTAAAGTGATAATCTGAGTCACTCATTGTATTTTCTCTTGCTCATTTGCTTGCAGTGATAAATTTCAGTGTTTGAGTGGTTACTATTGTTACATCATGCAAATGGGTGTAAATATCAAAATACAGTTTTGATACATTAACTTATTCCAGACAGTTATTGTCTTGTGAAATGGGCTTGTAAAACATATATTCACAATAACTTGTCATTGTCTAGAACATAATGGAGACTACAGCATGTGCATCCTCTATACTGTAGATTCACTATACAGGGATTTTCATTTAATCATATTAAGGAATTCAAGTGTGTCTCAATAAATGAAGCATTTAATATTAGTCAGGGTTTTTTTGTACTCCAGCTTTTAACTGACATCCATTTTTTCTTTGGGCCCCATTACCAACTGCAGCTTTGGCTCTACTAGATGAGACACTACAGAGTTCCAGCCTTACCTTGTGTTGACGTAAAGGGCTTCTGTGAGGGCAGTGTTCCTTCATGCTCATTTCCATTAACTCCACATCTCGCAAGAGCTCACGGTTTCTCATTTTGGCTTGTTGTTCTCTCTCACAGATTTCCTTGAGATAACCACGAAGTTTTGTACACTTAATCTGAAACCTTCAGGTAACAAAGGCATTGGTTATTGAAGGAAATATTTAAAAAAGCAAAATCTGCAGAAATAGGCTATTCCTTCACACAGTATTTTAAAACAATGGTTACAATGGAGAATGTTTATCTATGTTTTCAATGGCATTTCTCATGAGTAGCTGAAAAGGTTGTAACATCATGAAATAACATTAATAATAAATGTTGTTCAATTGCATAGGCCTAAATGATTTCAAAGTGACAACCATGCAACTTCTAAGTTACATTGCAAAGTACCTGTATACATTGATTTGATTAAAAACACACACACACACACACACACACACACACACACACACACACACACACACACACACACACAGAAATAATTTAAACATTCTTTGACAAGTGGTTCAGTAGGGGAATGAAAAAAAACGTTGAAATTATATATAATATTACAAACTTTGAAAACACCCGATACAATTGAATAAAAATAGCCCATACTGTGCCATTGATTTCCAAATAATGGAAGGCACAGAATTCCATGCAATGAGGTAGTTTTGGGATTGTTACTTTGGTAAGAGACCCCCAGAGGAAAAACAGGGCTTTAAAAAGATTTGAAGATGAGGGGCCTTCACAGAATACACATTGGAGCCTTTTATCTGATAAGGCCACAAACAACTTGGAATGGAATCCTATTGACCAACTTTAATTGTTGTTAGTGACGTAAAAATAAAAAACATGATTCAGGGGCACCAGATATATTAAAATGTACAATTACTCTAAAACATAATTCACAGATTTGTGGTAACAACGTTCCGGAATCGCTGTACACATTTCTGAAGATGTTCCAATCAACAAAGGTACCGTTTCATCTTCTAAAATGTCAAATGTGAATGCATGATAATAATTACGGATGTTAGTAATATCCTATTTACTTTCTTGATTAATCAGAGGACTTGAAACTTAATCCATTACAATGCAAGATCACATAGAAAAACCAAACAGTTTTTGCCTGATGAGAGCACTAAACCATTACAAATGTTGACTCCAAATTAAAATATATTGTAGCTATTGCAGATTGTTCTGTTACTAAAATACTACATTTAATATAACTGACTTCAAAATACACAACATTGGATTTCACAACATGGCAATTCATTTTACTGGGAAAATAAATAGTAATGAAAATTACAAAATAAACTTTGATTATATTTTATATAGCTACAACAGCTCACATGCATTACCATTTAAAAGGGTAAATACTACAAAAAGCCTAATGAAAATATCATCTTCAGGAATCATTGATTAAAGTTTTGTGGAATTATTTCTTCCCAAGATTAATATTTATACAATCAACACAACTGGTTAATTGTGTATTTTGTGTATTCTAAATCACTACGAACAGTTTTAATATATTTTTGGGCAGACAAAAAATATTTTTCATACTGGCGTGCTGATGAAAACTTTTGTGCTGATGAAAAAAAGATCAGACAGATATTTGGCAGCAGTATAGTGTAAAAAGGATTCTGTAAGGTATATTCTAAAATTATGGGCCATCGACAGCATCAACAAATATTTTTAAGGTGTTCTAACAGTGTTTGTACAGATTGATACTGCCATCATCAAAGTTACAATCCCAAATTATATCTACCTCATAACTTGGAATTTGATGGTTAAGCTACTAGTATTCTAAAATCACAATATTGGTATATTAAATTTTTGGGCAGATATTTATTTTCCTTTCAGATTATAGAAAAAAATATGCGTTAGATCTGCTAGTTATTCTGTTGGTAATTGTGTGTACATAGTCATTCTATTGCACATCTGACATTGCATCATTCCTTATTTATGATTTGGTTGAGTACTTTTGTACTATAGGAAATAACATTACCAGTGGAATTCTGAAACCTGCTTAACACTGCTCGTAGCTAGTATAAAACTGAAGTTATTACTTCCCTATTTTATCACCAACGGGTTAACATTTTGTCATACATATTATTTTTATTCAATGTTTTCTTTTATTGTATTACTTATGTCTGCATAGTTGAGGAGGTTTTTGGAATAATGCTGTGGTTTATATGTAATCACAAATAAACTTGAACTTCAGAACCACTTGTCAAACAATGTTTAAAATCAGTTAGTTTGCTTTTTACCAAATTTATAAAGGTTATCAAAATGGTCTATTGATCTGAACATTCCAATGATCCATCACATGGATGGAGTGCCATAAATCTAAACTTTTGAATTACACAACATTAAAGTGTATAACAAGTAATAATGAGATTGTGTGTCATAAGTAAACAAAAATGAAGAGGTTGGAAGGGTGAAAGAAGATAAATATGTACGCCTTTAAAAGCAAATCACTGAGACACAATCACTCTAAGTGGCCCAGTCAAAACCTCTTGGCTAATTGAACAAATTGCATACTAGCAGAGGTACTGTGAAGTCGTAAACTGAACAGGCTACATTACGTCAACAATGCCATGCCTACACAGGTCGATCCCCTTGTGTAAGTATAACGTATTGTATATTTCAAACCTATGGGGGAACTGGTATTAGGATAATTAACGACGTTACATTTTTTTAAAGCACATCAGGCTAAACTGTTATTTACCTACTGATCTGTAGCTTAATGTGTTTTATTGTTTTTCGGACCAACTACTTACACTCTCTTGTCAGATCTGCAATAAGCAAACGACTGCCTCTCCAACTCAAGTCTTCTCTTTTGCCTACAGGAATACAATGAATCAGATGCTAGCTAGAAATAAAAACGTACAGGAATCAAACAAATAATTGCAATTCGCGTAGTGCAAGCACAGCGTATTTTGTTTAAAAATGCCTGGTCGTGCAGAGCTACACCACCGCACTGTACAACACCGAAAACGGGAGATCTAAGTTACATTAGCTTGCTAGCTAGCTCACTAACGTTGTTGCTAATATGAATACAATCCCATGTGCTATGTTAACTAGCTAGCTAGCTGACATTAGCTACTGTGTAAAGTAACATGCGTTGTTGTAAGCTCATTGTAGCTACCTATCATAATGGAAATGTGCAATACCGCTAAACTGTTACGAGTTATTTAAAAATCGGGTTGCTTGGGAAAACAGACCCACAAGACACGAATCAAAAGTACCGTAGCGTATATAGACAGTTACTGTATTCGGCGCTACGGATGACACTGATAGGCTTTAGAGCCCTCTACTGCAACTGCGGTGATGACTATAGGCTGCCTGGCGCTATATGTTCTAAAATGATATAGTTTAAACGCTACCTTTCGTGAATGTGTTGTTGAATAGATCCAATTCTTTCGTAGTACTGGTCCTCGCAGAAAGCCATAACAGCAACTTTCCTTGGGCTTTGCACCCCGTTTTGTGCAAGCTACTGTCAGAAACGTGTTTATGTTGGTTGCCATGAGCACCACTTCCCAGAGATCCCCTTTCCCTCGTGTGCGTTTCCGGCTGATAGATACTTGTGAATCTCAAATCGTGTAATACATACTTCTCTATGTACGTACTTCGCGGTTGATGGTGAAGTGTTTACTGTTTAGTAAGCTAGTATGCCAGTATTGGGACCGATTGGGATATACGGCTATGTCACAATATTGCGTCTCAACTTTTGATTATTTTGTCGCTTATAAACTAAGCCCAGTTTGAATATTTAGCTAGACACCATTAAGCATTGTGTTAAACGGACTAAAGTTTCTTATGGCGTTTACTTCAACCACAAATAGCATCTATGACCTGTATGGCTTTTGCCACTGGCCGTTTTAATAGCTTACAAGCCAGTGATACTAGTGTACTTCTTGGAGTAGTCATAAGAATTGAAGCCATGGTAGCAAGACTGAAGACGAACTTTACACTGTCAAAGCTATTTTATTTCATGGCACAGCAACATTCGTTTTTGTTGCATAAATGAACGACGGATCGGTATCAGCTTTATTCAAAAGGTATGTGTACACATATGAGGAATTTGACTGGATTTTACACGATGTGCTAACTCGTAAAAAACTTAAACGACACTAAACATATATACAGTACACAAATACACATAATAAACTAGACAACAACATAGTGAGACAATAGGGCAATCAGCAGGGTATAACGGGGGCTGGAAATAAATATTTTTCTGCAGGTATTATTATTTACATATTGGATGTGATCTATGCACATATATATATATATATATATATATATATATATATATATATATATATATATATATATATATATATATATATATATATATATATATATATATATATATAT